>OU342736.1:380210880-380487079 GCA_910589765.1 Avena atlantica
CCACGCATTCTGGCGACCCCCAGTGCCCATTTTTCGGCCCTGTAAACTCGATCCGCTTCTTGCAGAGCCTGCAGTAGCTGAATCGGCACGACAAGCAGAAAATATATTTGTCATCACCCTGGATGCATATGGTCATACTATGTTAGATGCATAGTGAGGAAAAGGAAGAAATAGTGATCTATGAACTGTTCACCTGTGGAATGAACCGAAATGTTCATACCATGATGTAGATTGAAAACATAGGACTCTTTATACCTTGTAATTTCTTTGACGGCACTTTGGACATTTTACGGTACTGCCCACCGGGTGCCTTTGAGCCGTGCTGTTTTCTTTTTCTAGCCTTTTCATTTGCATCTGCCAATCTGTCTGCTCATTTTCCCTAGGCGCATAGAGATCGCAGCTCCTACAGTATTCGGATTAGCGCTACAGTTATGCAAGAAAAAATGCCTTCTCTTGTTTCAAGAAAGAGAGACCATGAAAACTGAGGGCCTCTTTGATTTTGCTGGAGAGGAAAAACGCAGGAATAGGAAAGCATGAATGATCTATGTGAAATGCGCATACCTACAGGAGGCCTTGCCACAGCGGAAGCAGAAGCCCTGATGACAGTGGCCACAAATCATCATGTTGCACCCTTCAGTTCTGCTGATGGCTATTCCACAATTTGGACATAATATAGCATCGCCATACAGATTTCTTATGCTCAGCATTTGCTGTACAATCTCCCTCGCAATCATCCCGCGTGACTTCTGTAAACATAAAATTGGAGATAAAATATGGCACATGTATTCAGTAAGAAATGCCAGTATGTAATCTGCAAGAATCAATATTTTAGTTGCATATATCTACCTGTGGGTGCTGCAGCTTTTGTTCTTGGGTTAGACACTGTTTCCCCAGATGGCGTGGGTCCTTGCAAGACGAGCAGAAGATAAAGGAGCATTTAGGACATTGCGCATTTTTATCCTCATCTTCCAAGCAACCGATCCCACACCTTGGACAGTAAACGACGTCTGACATCGAGTCCAGAGCTTTCTGAAGGGCAAGCCTATCCCAACGCTCAAATTCTTCTTCCCTAAGAAGCCTCTTCAACAAATACGGTGGAATAGAAGCGCCGCACTTGGTGTCGGGGCATATCAGTTGAAACACACTACCTTCCTTCACATGCATTCTGCACAAGGTTTCCATGCACTCCACACAAAACAAGTGCTGGCATGGAAGCTCGATGAAGTTTGAACCTAATTGTTTCAAAATTAAAGTTAGCTTACATGGGAGCAAACATCTACGAGGGTACTAATTCAATTCCCTACGAAGATTCATTGGAAATAAATAGCAGGTCCATCGTCGATGAAGTATGAATCATGAAAAATCGGCCAGGTAATTTTCAAAGGAAGAGGCCTAAGACAGTTCATCATTAAAAAACAGATAATAATATTTTGGCAGGACTGGACAAGGGAAAAAAATGGCTTACCTTTGCTCTGGTTAAGGCATATCATGCACATATGGAGATCCCCAAGAAAAGCTTGAGAGCACTTCTTACTACAGTAACTGAGCATTGAAGGGATTACAGATTCCAAAGGAAGACTCCTTGAGATTGCGCGGTTATCTCCTTTCTGCAGTACAACATCTGGACCTAATGTTATTTTGCTGTCACGCCAGAGGTATGATAAAGAAGAATTATGTAACCACTCAACCCAATGATATACCACTTCCTGCCCTGGCAACTCTGCCCAAATGGAGGAAATTACAAAAAACCACCACAATTGGGGTCACTATAACAGAAAACCACCACAATTCAGATTCGTGACAAAAAACCACCACAATTGGGGTAAAAACCACCACAATTGGGGCAAAAAACCACCACTATAACAGAAATTGTACCCCGATTCTGGTGGTTTTTTGTCATGAATCTGAATTGTGGTGGTTTTCTGTTATAGTGACCCGAATTGTGGTGGTTTTTTGTAATTTTCTCGCCCAAATGGTATCAAGCATCTCACAAAGTTGAGAAACATTAGGCCCATCCATCCATTTGACGGTGACCGTAAAGTATGGCGGGTCTTTGCTTGGATAGGACAGTGGAAGCAGGCATGCCAATACCAAAGGAGGCAGGTACTCAACATTGTAAGTGTAAGAGAATTCGTCGTGCCCGTCACCAAGTTTTTTTGTACCATCACCAGGACATCCTCCACCTTCTGCATTTACATGATCTGAAGAAAGCTTAGCGCGTAGTTGAGTGCCATCACGCAAGTCGTATCTTATATAAATCTGAAGAAGAAAAATGTCAAAACAAAAGAACAAATTCAGTCAGACTAAATATCACCGACGACGAACACAGAAACCTGAAAAAAGCGAAGTCCTCCTTTGTTTTCAAATTCGCAGAGATCATCCCCATATATTGCTACCAATGCCATCAGCTGCAGTGAACGAGGAGATCAAGTGAGTAAGAAAATAATCCTTGGGAAGCAAAATGACTCTAAATCAACACAGCCACAGCTTTTAAATGTGACATTCAGATATTTTTCAATAAATCGTTTCTTCGAAATTTGAAATATTATACAAGCTGCCTGCTTTATGTATCTATCTATAGCCAGAAACAGAGTTCTTAGCAATTAATTCTCGGTCGTCTCTTCCAAATAAAATCAAATAAATCACAACTTTGCGATTGATTTTTTTGGCAAAACCTTCGCCCATAACCCTCTTAATCTTACTCCAGACACTCCAACTTTGTGATTGATCAAGAAGGAGCTGAGTTCTCAACCAAAATAAAAAACATGGATAAATATATCGTGACTAAGCTTCACAGAAGAGATCGAGGTCATAAGATTAGCAAACTATTTCCAATTTGATGAGTGGGTGGGTTACTAATGCTTGACGGACCTCGTCCTGCTGTCGCTCCTGGTTGGCTCGGATCTCATCCACATCATCGGCCTTCTCGGCGCCAGGGTAGAGCCCCGCCACTACAGCGGCTTCCTCCAAGATCGACTCCGCCTCGGTCGCCGACACCCACGGGGTGTCCAGACTGAGCACGTCGGCCTCCGCTCCGCCACCCCCATCACACGACACCGCCCTCGCCTCCGCAGCGTGGTACGAGGACGAGGTGTCCCGTTCGGAACCGAGGTGGTATTCCACTGGTGGTGCCTGCGACGACGAGGCGCCGGCGGACGCTGCTTCCATGGCCGGAGCGGACCTCGCAGAGTTACCGTGGAGCCGTGCCTGCACTCGCTTTTGCCGTGGTCTGTGCTTTTACCGTGGAGTCAGACAAGTCAGTACGGGAGAACTGGAGAAGGGAGCTAACATGGGCCGGCGTGCGTGTGCTCGCCCAGCCCACACTAGCAAGCTACCGCCTGCGCAGGCCCATCCCACCGCTACGAGATCAGAAAAGCCAGCAGAAGTTTCTAAAAAAAAGGAAAGCCAGCAGAACAGAGAACGACCCGTCCTTGTCGCCGCATCTTAGCGCCGGCGACGGCGCTCTCCCCTCAGCCCGCGAGCCCATCTACCGCCCTGCACGCCCCGCTCTCTACTGCTCGTGCTGCACCCCGCCCGCCGCCCTGCACGGCCCCTCTCGGCCCGCGGGAGCCCGTCGCGTCCTGCCCTAGCTCGCCGACGACGGAGGGCTCGACGGGGATACTTGCACGCTGACCTCCGGAAAGACGCCCTCCGCCACTCCCTGCCCAAGCTCCTCCATCCTCTGTTCGGTCAGCGCCACCGAGTTCAACACCGACGCTGCACTGTTCTAGGTATGCTTCTTCTCCCAGTAGAAAATAGATGTACCTTTTTTTACAAACGTGTAGCAAATTTTAGAATTTCCTTTTTGTGAGATCTACTTTTGAACAAGTTTAGTCCGTTGTGAGATCTACTTTTGATGTGGTGTATGTTGAACTACTAGTATAATCCTTTTGGCGATCTTTGAGACATAGAAGTTAGCATGCTCTGTGATCAACTATTATGTGATGTCTTTAGCTGAAAACTGTTGAAATGCTGTTGGAATTATGTGAAAATGCTGTCATTACACTGCTGTACTGTTGGTGGAAGGCTATCAATTTGTTGCTGAAAATGATATTGAAAGAGAGTAGAAATGAGGGACTGTGGTATCTGAAGAGATAAGGGCATACAAGTCTTTTTGTCTGGGTGTTAGTCCCAGTTAGTGCATAGTGGTATGTTGGCAACAAAAACCAATCATGTAATGGTATTTTGGCAAGTTTGGTTTTCCCAGTGTTATTTTGGAATTTTCGGTTTTCACTAATGGTATTGTGACTATATTCTCTTAATTGCCAAACAACTCTGGAATCGCAGCACACCCCGACGGGCGGCGACGGCCTCTGCCAAAAGTACAACCCTGACGCCCTCTCCACCGCCGGCGCCGTTGACCTCCCACACCCTAGGATCTACGGCCACGCGCTCCTTCCACCATCATGCTTTCCGGCGTCAAATTCGTGCCACGCGACCAGATTCTGCCGGTGAGTTCACCAACATCTCCCCTGTCCTCTCGATTCATCTTTCCCAGTTTGCTCACGGGATTTGAAATTATCGCTGCTTCTAGAAAGGAGGTGCCGACGACTCGGGCTCCGATGGCTCCGCCCGGAAGAGTCGCAAGAAGCATAGTAGGAGAGGGAGAGACAGGGAGGAGAAGCGGGAGCGGAGGCACCGTCGGCGGCGGAACAGGCACAGCTCGGACGACTCAGACGAGGGGTCGGACAGCGAGGACTCCATCGACGAGGAGGAGGAGAAGGAGTTGAGTCGGAGCAAGCGCCGGAGGAAGCACCGGAGGGGGCGTCGTGACTTCTCCGATGGCGACGAATCCAGCAGCGAATCTGATAAAGGAAGAGGTGCCTGTACTGAATTTTGTTCAGATATTGCTTTAGTCAGTAGAATTTATCAGGAGCATTGTGCTTAATTGCGCCGCATCGCTGTTACAGGTAGTGGCAGGGGGAAGAGAAGGGGTTCTGCAAGTGATGATGAGGATGAAGATCAGGAGGAGGAAATGGGAGGTGAGGGCGTAAGGGCGAGTGAGGTTGTCAGGAGGGAGATGGGCCTTGATTGGATGCTCAAGCCAGCGAGCAGCAGTCAGCCTGAGAGTAGCCGTGCTCAGAGGGCTGATCATGAGGAAGACAAGTTTGAGCCCGCAGATGATGAGGTAACGATATTTTCTTCGAAAACTGGTTTTCTTCGAAAACTGGGGATGTTCATGTGTGTTGTGTTGATTACATCATTGTTTTTCGATTACTGGCAGGTGAAGAAACCTAACCCAAAAGAAATGAATCCATATTTGAGGAATGATGGTAGTGGGTATCCCGATGAGTCCACCCCTTCAAGGGAAGCCAGTCAGTTGCTTGCATCCTCTGTTGTCGGCGATGGAGGCGCTAGCTGGAGGCTGAAAGCTCTGAAGCGTGCAAAAGAGCAAGCTGCCCGCGAAGGCAGAAACATTGAGGAGGTGTGTACATCACCACATATGCTTTTTCAAATGCAATTTACTTAGTTTTTCCTCTAACTCTTAGGACTGTTGAACTACTACTGTAGGTTGTTGAAGAGAGATGGGGCTCATTAGGCCACTTAGCAGCATCGGTGTCAACGTCCAGAGTTGCCCCTTCTTATGCTCATTTGCAGGCCATTAGAGGTAGGAAAGCTGCACAAACAGACAACTCTGAAACACCTTCTAAAGGAAATCGAAAGGAGGGCAAGCGAGGTGAAGAGAGTGGTGGTGGCCGTGAATATTTGCGAGGTGTTTCCTCCAGGGAACATGCCATGAGAAAACCTAAAGCGGACTCTACTCCATGGAAGCGGAATAGACAGAATATGTCTTCTGAGGATCAGACACTTATCTCGTCAGCATTAGCCAGCATTAACAAGTTTTCGAACGACGGAAGCTTTATGGAAAGGATTAATAACGCTGGCAGTAAGCAAGCAAATGTTGTGTCTGTCGAGGTTGATGAGCGAATAGATAGTGAGCCGAAGTCCCAAAAGGAGAGTTCAAAGAGACCATCTTCAGTGAGCACACAAAATCTAAATGCAAACCAGTTAGCTGCAAAGATTCTGCAACTCCGAATGAAAGGCAAGAACGAAGAAGCTGACCAACTGTCGGTAAGTGTTACATATATTGTTATTGAGAAACTGATGACACAATTGTTTCCCTACTTTATTAGTAGAGGCCATGTAACTTCTTAACTAATAGTATTTTTTTCTCAGAGAGAAATGGAGACTCTGCTGGAAAATAAGGGTGCTTCTGTTGAAGAGCCTAGGCATGAAAGGGAAAGGAGCTCACTCAGGTTGGTTTATCTTATGCTGCAATTCATCTTAAGATGTGCTTGCGGTTACCTTCCATCTCATGCTTCCTTTTATGTTTGAGAATGCTAGTGTCCTTTAAACACGATGTATAGAGTTTTATGATTACTAGTTGAATGCCCATGCGTTGCCACAGCCTTTTATGTTTTCTGTCAGAGCACATATCACATATCTAAACATAAAATGCATGTAAATATTTGTATACAATGAAAAGATAGATACCTAGTATTTCATATGCACATAAACATCTCATTTTTTGGCTATTTTTCTATCATGCGGGCCCGTAGGAAGGCAGGAGGGGCATGCAGGACGGATAATGAAACCGCTCAACTTTGTTGCGTGGTTTGGTTCAGTATTTGGATGCCGATTTGTTTAACATTATTAGTCAATCCTTCAACAGCTCTTAGCCTTGTATACGAAGAGGTCAAGGGAGTACTATAGTAACCCTGTTATAATCATCTCTAGCAAGAGCACATTAAAGCGCCAAAAATACATGGACATCACTGGACTAATTGGGCTCTTTCTACATACTCCAGTGAATAAAAGGAGAAGTAATTAGCAAACATCTTTGTGTCCTACTGAAATATGAATGAATGAGAAACCAAATATAGAATACACACAAGAATGCAACTCTTCTTAAGATCCATGGAACGCAGACCCAATGCATTCAAAATAACTGTTGCACGGAGATCTGTAACATGCAAGTTTGTATCCAATAATAGTCAAAAGGATGTTGCAATGATGTAACATATAAATCGAATAGATAGTCACCATACATTATAAGCACTCACACACGGAAATATATAGCAGTCTAGAGTAGCGATTTGTATTAAACTACTATTTATAAATGGAAAAGTCAAAGATCCTCAAACATGGAAGTAGAAAGTAGATGTGACTACCAGCAGCCATCAGGACTACCTGACTTGTTAAGGATTCTCAAAATTAAAATATTCCATTCTATTAATAAATCTGCAAGCAATACTATTTGGTTCCCTTAAAAAGGAACATATCAATAAGGGGGAAAATGTACATTGGCTCTTATGTGAAATGTATGCACAATAGTACTTTTCTCTGATCCCATCAGCAGAAGAGAATCATGACAGCAAATAGCACAGTTAAAATGCCCTGCTACGGTGTTTAGTCTGGTGTGTTTGCCTCCGGCGCGCCGATAAATATGTTGCACAGGAATGGACCGCAAAGATTAGCACCCACTATACAGTGACGCTATACCTCGGAAACTTACTCATTATTAATTACCCCCTCCCCCTGGCACCATGGCAATAAAATAAGCACCATACTTATTTCGATGCCCTAGTATACTGTTTCTACCCTGGATCATCATTAATCAGAAACACACGCATTCCTAAAACCAAAACTATCAGTTCCTGTCATGAGTTGCAAGCAAGAAAAATAACGAGACAACCAATTGAGTATCCATCTGGAAACATGTCCAGTGCACTGGATGGCCGGAGGTCTGCATCACGAGAGTTTTCCACATCACAAATCTTGACTTGAGGGATATGTGACAATGGAATAACAAATCGATGAAACAAATCATCACTTAAATTAAGCACGTACTTAGGACTCACCTACCTAATCAGCAGGGCTTCTGGTACATGATGGTGGCGAGGCGCCCCACCACATCCGCAGCTGAGAATGTGCCCATGACCACGCTTTCTTGCTGCAAACTGTTCATCTGGTTGCGCCTCTCCACGCTGTCCATTGCCTGCAAACAGCCGGCCGAGGTCACTATGCCAAAGCCATATACTTGGAGAATTTCTTCAATGTGAACAACACTTAGCAAACAGAAAAAAAAATCCTGAGGAAGCAAACAAAAAGTCTTTAACCAAGACAGAACATGCCAAAACCTCTCTGCACCCAACTTCTTGAAGACATGCTGAAGAACAGAGGGAGGATGTTCCATTCTCATAGTTGTGCCAACTGATGTCATCCCTTGTCTTCGAGGCAGATTTTCTTGGCCAAATCATGGATATTATTCGGAACTTGCAAGCCTGAAAGTTCTATTATACGGACCTTTTTTCCCTGTCATCAGGACCATCACTGTGCTTCTCTTAGTGGAAATGTGATCATGACCGTAAATAAAGTTGACCCTTCATTCTCTTGGCTAACCGCAGTGAGGGTACTGCCTAGCAAGTCCACCTAAATCATTGTGAAAACT
Organism: Avena atlantica; assembly: GCA_910589765.1. NCBI lineage: Eukaryota > Viridiplantae > Streptophyta > Magnoliopsida > Poales > Poaceae > Avena > Avena atlantica. The sequence continues at coordinate 380,219,333 of OU342736.1, forward strand.
AAAATAACTGTGCACAATTTTACTACACATACGAAGACGAAAGACCTGAATATATATAGCATTAACGAAATAAGGGGAAGCCATTGCATGTATTTCTTTGTACTTCGTGAGGTAGATCATAGTGAGTACTTAACAATTAAAGTTTACTGATCAGCAATAAAACACACATGACCTCGATACCATTTAGTAAATTCCACATCAATGAAGTGTTGGAGCAAGCACACATCACATGAACATCTCTTGCATATTCCCTAGAAAAACTAAAATGAGATGCACGAATGCTGAATTGCTCATCCTGAGATTGCAACAACCATATCCTGAATGGTAGAAACATGCCAGCCATGCTCAACAGAGAAACACTGCTCCTTCAGTTAGCAATAAGAACCAGCTCTCTTCACTAATTGTTCTGTTGCACGCTCACAGGTTTCATGATTTCGACCTGACATTAATTAACTGCAACATGACAAAATGAATTGCATTGTTGGAACCTTGCCTCACCTTTACCAATTACATCTCCTATAGTCTTTTTCAAAGTCAGCTTAGCCCCAATCAGGCCGAACCTATATAAATAAAAAACAAAGAAACTTAAATTTAGAGGATAGCAATTTGCTCATGATGTTGTCCTTCTTGACTTCGCGTGCTTGCTTCCGAGTATGTCTCACATATTGCTCAAGCATTCACTTTGCAAATTAAACTAAAATCTGAACAAATCATAACAGTATAGATACATTCTTGGCTTTTGGTATTTATCTAACAATGTAATGAGTAACAAACGATGTGCAACAAATCAATTCCTCAAAGCATGAAGAGCATTAACAACCACTACCACGTGAAACAGAAGGTTTGTTCTAGTTGAAAGCAAAAGGTACCTTATCGTTCCTGGAGAAGGTGCAGATGTTGTTTCATCAAAAGAACTTGCAGTCATTTGGCTTCCATGGCGGAGAGAAGAAGGATCTGTGTGGTTGTGCGAAAATGGGCGGTGGCATGAGCGCAAACAGTTGGCTAGGAACCTTCACCGCCTGCGGGCTGCAACACGAACACCCTCGAACGCTACTCGCCGACACTCCTTTTCAGATGGTCTGCATTGGTGGCTATTATGCCCCTTATCGATTCCAATCGTGTATGTTTCGGTTCCGATCCATCCAACATGTATTATACCAGAGGGGGATGCTGTGCAGTGTAGTCCCGATCAACCGCTTCTTGGTGTCGGTGTAAAGAGAAACAGACGAGCGTGGAGCAGAGGGGAAGGTTGAGGCAGTGACGTCGGTTTTCTCTAGCACGGATCTCGGCGGTGTGCGGAGTGACGGCGGCGAGTCCGGGTATGGCGCCTCTGCAGCGCATGGCCGGACACGCGCATCATGTGGTGGAGGAAGCGGTTCCTCACCCGGATGGGGATGAGGACGCGCGGGGTGGATGATCGTGGGGAAGAGGGGCCATAGGTATGGTCATGGGAAAGAGCCGCCGTGGTGGTTCAGAGATCTGGAGGCAGACATGAAGTGCGTTTGGTTTTTCCTCCTTCCACGGTTTTCCGCCTGACTATTTTCCTTTGGTGTTTTTATGCGGGGTTGCCTATGCCGGTTTTCTTTTCACGTTTTGATGAACTGCATCGGTTTTCCTACATGCGGGAAGGATCAGACGACATACCAGCGAACGGACACCACAGTTTGGGCTTTAATAAGTAGTAAAGGTCTTCTACTTATTCTTTGTTCAGTACACTTAGAAGGAAGTGTCATATGTACTGCCTGTGATTCCCTATTTGTCTATTTTTTTTTAGATGTTTGAACATTCGCCCATAATGCTTAATTGTGAAAGTTATGCAAAATCATGTATTTGAACTATGTGAAATATCCTTAAAGTTATTCTGAGCTAGTGCATTACTGATACACCCTGCACATCTAAATATGTGGACCACATTGTCATTTGGTCTGATTCTGTTAGATAATAATGGTTAGCACTCCAGCATTGGCCCAAATGGTATCCATGGTGTAGTTTAGAGAAGAAATGCGTCTACAGCTATATGGCCATGCTGAATCTTCAAGATAGTAAATCATCCGTCACTAAAATTATCTCTGAGATTTATTGTTTTGATGTCTTTTTTGCTAGTACATCTATCATGTATGAGGTATAAATGTATAGTTAGAAACGCAAAGGCACATTATAATATGCAACTGAAATTTTGTGCTGTAGTATTCCTTTTTTCTTTGTTATATTATACATATATTAGCACCTCTAGTTTATCTGCCTGTCTAATGAATATTGCCCTTTTTCGACTTTAGGCATACTATACAGTCCAGTGCAGCTGATCGCAGGAAAAAAGAAGAGGATGGCGACCTGCATCTTGCAAATAAAATTATGCACAACAAACAATATAGCATGATTAAAACTATAGAGGATGAATATGATTATGGTGATGCTCCCAGTAAGAAAGGCAAAAGAAAGAACAAAGAGGCACACGAGGAGAAGAGAAGCAGCCGTGGACATATCTTAACTCAGAAAGAGCGCTGTTTGTATTGCTTCGAGAACCCATCCAGGCCAAAGCATCTGGTTGTTGCTATTGGAAACTTCACTTATTTGATGCTGCCACAGTTTGAGCCACTTGTTCCTGGGCACTGCATTATTCTTCCATTACAGGTGAGACAATTTACCATGTCCTGTTGCATTGGTTGGAAGTATTTAAGAGTGACGAGCAATTTTGTGCACCGTGCTTTCATAAGAACCAACTGGTTTCAATTTTCTTGTGCCTTCGAATAAGCTATTGTGGATCCTTGTGTTTTCATTGCAGCTCTTCTGAGTTGCCCATTGTATTTTTTGTTAAACTCTTAGTGATTCCATGTTTTTTAATGATTGCAGCATGAGTCCGCAGTAAGAACAGTTGATAAGAATGTCTGGGAGGAGATGCGCAACTTCAAGAAGTGCCTCCTGAAGATGTTTGCGCAGCAAGACAAGGATGTGGTTTTCATGGAGACCGTCATAAGCTTGGCCAAACAACGGAGACATTGCATGATTGAATGCATCCCTGTCCCGTTTGAAGTTTCCAACAAAGCGCCCATGTACTTCAAGAAGGTCAGCTGTCTTGCTTTCTGCATAACAGGGAATTTCTTGTACTCCTGTGCTTGAGGCTCTAATAAAATTCATTATGTTCACTGCAGGCAATCGATGAAGCTGAAGAAGAATGGTCCCAGCACGAGATGAAGAAGCTTATTCCGACAAGCGGTAACCTGCGGCAAGTGATACCGGAGAACTTTGCCTACTTCCACGTAGAGTTTGGCCTGGACCGTGGGTTCGTCCATGTGATAGACGACGAGAGTAACTTCAGTGCTGGTTTTGGACTTAATGTGATGAGAGGAGTGCTCCGTTTGCCAGGGGAGGACATGCACCGCTGTCGAAGGCATGAATCCACGGATAACCAGAAGCAAGCCGTGGGCAGCTTCATGAAGGACTGGGAGCCCTTTGATTGGACAAAACAACTGGAGTAGGTGTAGGTAGAATCTGAAGAGTAGTTTGGAAGATGCATTTTTGTAGGAGAGATTGTACTGATGCTATCATATGTTATACTATACAGTATGTTAGTTTCATGTTTCCTATTCGGTTAATGTTAAATTTTAGTACAAGAGATGGCTCTGAATTTGATAAAAGCCTTTTTGGTTCAAACATATCTGAAATCGACAGTAAATGCAGCACGGAATGCCACCCTTGGATCAGACTAAATGAAATGTACTTGGAAGATGTTTGATACTATTTCATAGCCGGGCGGGCATCTTGAAATTGGCCATGCCACGGTTACAGCATGTTGTGGTACAAACTTGGTGCTCAGCTGCTGATTTGCAGTTGTCTAGTTGCCTTTGTTTCTAGTACCTCCATGTGTTAATGTTCGCACTGTGTGTCTATTGCCTATAAATCAATCTAGATCATCAGACATAACTACTGCTGGCTCCAGCTTACATCCTGAAAATGATGCGATGGTTTTCTTCCGCTGGTTGCCAGATAGATGGGTTGTGTGCTTTGGTTCTTTCACTGGTACTAGTACCTCACTGAGGCATCCGATCCTTGTGCGCGGAGGAAAGAAAGCATCTGGTTGATATTCCTGGCGCTCGCAGCATCGTTCAAAAGGAAGAACAGGATCCCTCCCTGCAAAGTGTGGGGGCTTTGCATTGCATCGATCCATCTTCTTGTCTTGTGAGGCAGGGGCGAACCTAAGAAAATAATGGCGTGTGCGCGATTCCAAGGCAAGCTTAAGGATAACCTCTTCTCTTGCACCGTCATCGTCATGGGCCTGAAATGTAATGGCGTGCGTGCGATGCGATCCCTCTTCTCTTGCCTTGTCAGTGCTGGTTTCGGACTGAATGTGATGGGAGGGGTGCTGCGGTTGCCTGGGGAGGACATATGCACCGTCGCCGAAGGCACGAATAATCCATGGATAACCAGAAGCAAGCCGTCGCCAGCTTCATCAAGGACTGGGAGGCGCTCGACTGGACAAAGCAACTCGAGTAGGTGTAGATACAATCTCAAGAGAGCAGCTGGAAGATGCATTTTTTGTAGGGAAAGGTTGTACCGATGTTATGCCATATGTATCTGTGTTTTAAATGTTACTCCACTACATGGCTGTGAGTTTGATGTCTCTGTAAGCCATTTTGGTTCATATGTATCTGAATTTGACAGTAACTGCTTCCCCAGATGCCACTATTTTTATCATCAAACTTGATGATGCGATAAAATGATATACAGTACTACTATTTGATGTTTCACAGGAAGGAGGGGATTATCCCCAGATGATTAACTCAGTGATATCTGCCATTCCCAACTATTTTATGAGCTGCATCCAGTGGGATCAAACAAGTATTGACATGGTTGACAAAATCAGAAGGGCCTTTCTCTGGAAGAATAAAGAGGAAATAAATGGAGGGCAATGCCTAGTTGCTTGGAAGGTAGTAACTATGCCTAAAGCACAAGGTGGGCTGGGGATCAGAAATCTAGCTCTACACAACAAGGCCTTAATGGCCAACATGACGGCAAAACTACTTTCAATGGGAACAGGACCGTGCTTTTCATGGATTACAAATTGGTACCTGCAAAATAGAATCCCGCATTGCTCCGCAGCCAAAGACTCGCCTTTCTAGAAATCAATCATGCAGCTGATACCAACGGTGCAGCAAGCAACATTCTGTCAGATTGAGGACGGATCCAAGACGGCCTTCTGGCAAGACAACTGGACAAGCTTGGGCAGCTTGCAGTTCTCAATGCCTGTCCTCTACTCTTTTGCCGCTGACCATTATTGCACGGTACAATCGCAATTTAGAAATGGCTCCTGGCAGATTGACCTACACCAGCCGCTCTCGGCGACTGCTGAATCCCAACTGCAACAGTTGAACAATGTTCTTGCAACCATGACACCAGGACCTAACGGATCAGGGGATTCCAGACGGCTCATCACAACAGCCAAAACACCCGACTACAAAGGACCTGTACAGACTTTTCAGTGACAGAGGAATGGTATGGGCACCTGCAAAATGGATTTGGCTAAAACCAATCCCTCACAGACACAAAATCTTCATGTGGCTGGCTTATAAAGACAGACTGAACACCAAAAGTAATATGGTAAACAAGAAATGGTGCTCTCACGGTGGTTGTGATCAGTGCCCTGCCGTAGAAACCTTCCAACACATTGCACTGCACTATAGACAAGCGGACTGGGTGTGGAAAAGGCTCAATATTTCAGACACGACAAGGAAATGGTCAGAGTTAGCGGCTTTATTTGATACCCCGAGGCAGGGCGGAAACACTTGGCCAATATGTATTGCTTCTTGCCTACTAGCACTCTGGCGGGCTAGGAATGACAGAGTTTTTTGTTACAATTGCGACAAGAAGATAACGAAGAACGAAAACGGAAAAACACAGCAAGGGGACACAGATTTAACGTGGAAAACCTCTCCAACAAAGAGAGGAAAAAACCACGGGCGCCAGCCAGCGAAACTTCACTATATCGAGGAGTGTTTACAAACGCCGGGGATTTCACAGATGCAACTCATCCCAACCGGCGGCTTACAAGGGGTTTATATATCGGTGGAAACCTAGGTCTTCGACGATCCGTACCGTACCGCTCCACTCGTCAGAAGTTGGCCTATACTTTGTAGAATTTGGATCAACATATAACAAACTCCACCTTGAGACAAATTCCTCCTTGTAGCACCAACAGCAACCATCTCCCCTGAACAAACAAAGCAAATACTTTCGGCGCCAATAGCCACTTGGGCTAATCAGTTAAACCAACTAAGTTCGAGCAAAGCTCAAACTTAGCAACAGAAACAGGTTTAGTCATCATATCAGCAGGATTATCATGAGTGCTGATCTTGCATACCTTTAATTTACCTTGAGCAACAATGTCTCTAACAAAATGGTACTTGACATCAATGTGCTTAGTTCTCTCATGGAACATCTGATCTTTTGTAAGGTATATGGCACTTTGACTGTCACAAAACAAAGTAATGCAAGTATCATCTCCACAAAGCTCAGCAAACAAACCTTTCAACCAAACAGATTCTTTGCAAGCTTCAGCAATAGCCATGTATTCAGCTTCAGTAGTGGATTGTGCAACAACAGCCTGCAATGTAGCCTTCCAGCTAACAGCACAACCTCCAACATTAAACACATAACCTGTGAGGGATCTTCTCTTATCCAAATCGGCAGCAAAATCTGAATCCACATAGCCAACGAGTCCCTCACCGGTCCTGCCAAACTTCAAACAAGCATTGGAAGTGCCAATAAGGTACCTGAAAACCCACTGAACAGCCTTCCAATGTTCTTTACCAGGATTAGCCATGTATCTACTTATCAAACTCATAGCATATGATAAATCAGGACGAGAACAAACCATGGCATACATCAAAGAACCAACAGCACTAGAATATGGCACCTTTGACATGTACTCAAACTCTTCATCAGTAGTAGGACATTGAGAAACTGACAATTTAAAATGAGGAGCAATAGGAGTACTAACTGAATTGGCACCATCCATATTAAAACGATGAAGAACTTTCTTAATGTAACTTTGCTGACTAAGAAATAACAAACCAGATTTTCTATCTCGGGTAATCTCCATACCTAAGATCTTCTTAGCAGCACCAAGATCCTTCATCTCAAACTCACTACTTAGGTGTGCCTTCAAAGTAGTGATTTCTTTCATGCCCTTGGCAGGAATTAACATATCATCAACATATAGCAGCAAGTATATAGGTGACCCATCAACAAACTTGATATAAACACAACTATCATATTTAGACCTCTCAAAACCATGTGAGATCATAAATGAATCAAACCTTTTATACCACTGTCTTGGAGATTTCTTTAAGCCATAAAGAGACTTCTTTAATTTGCACACAAAATCCTCTTTACCAGGCACTATGAACCCTTCTGGTTGGTCCATGTATATTTCCTCATCAAGCTCTCCATGCAGAAAAGCAGTCTTGACATCTAACTGCTCAAGCTCAAGATCACGCATAGCCACAATACTAAAGAAAGTACGAATGGAACTATGCTTCACAACTGGAGAGAACACATCATTGTAATCAATACCTGGAATCTGGCTGAACCCTTTTACTACTAACCTTGCCTTGTACCTTGAAGGCTCTTTGGGAGATAGACCTTCCTTTTTCTTGAAGATCCACTTGCAGCGGACCGCCTTCTTTTGTTTAGGCAAGCACACAACATCCCATGTGCCATTTTTCTCAAGCGATTGCATCTCTTCTTGCATAGCAGAAACCCACTTCTCGCGGTCAACGGATGCAATGGCTTCATTATATGTAGCAGGTTCAGAATCGTTCTCCACCTGTTCAGCACAACTCAAAGCATAATGTACAAGATTACACTCTTCAATTAAACGAGGACGAGGACCACAGTTACGCCTCGGTCTATCAGCAGCAATGGACTCATGTGGCTGCTGCAAAACAGTAGGTGAGTGCTGAACAACAATATTATCAATGTTTTCCTCATGTGTATCTTCAACGATATCATCATTATCAACAGTTTTCTGCAGGTTCTCCACCTGCACATTAACTCTCTCCTCTCCAACAACAACAGGAGAGGTATCTGATGGCAAGCTATCATGATACATAACGGACTCATTGAAAACAACGTTTCTACTTAGCAAAATCCTTTTAGTTTCAGGATTCCATAGTTTATATGCTTTAACTCCTGAACCATAACCAAGGAATATGCACTTAACAGCCCTGGGCTCTAACTTTCCATTATCAACATGAGCATATGCAGTGCAGCCAAAAACTCTCAACTGTGAATAATCAGCAGGTAAACCTGACCATACCTCAATGGGAGTTTTCTTCTCAAGTGGAATAGAAGGTGACCTGTTGATGAGGTAACACGCTGTGTTGGCTGCTTCAGCCCAGAAACGCCTATGCATACCTGCATTAGACAACATACAACGAGCCCTCGAGATGATGGTTCTGTTCATGCGCTCTGCCACGCCATTCTGCTGAGGAGTATATGGGATGGTGTGATGCCTGATCATGCCATCGTTACTGCAAAACTCCTCAAACTCATTAGAACAGAATTCCATACCATTATCAGTACGTAGTACCTTTATCTTCTTCTCAGTCTGTTTTTCAACCATAACTTTCCACTTCTTAAAAGCATCAAAAACATCAGATTTATGCTTCAGAAAATAAGGCCACACCTTTCTTGAGTAATCATCAATAATAGTAAGCATATAATTAGCACCACCAATAGAAGTCTTACGGGACGGACCCCATACATCAGCATGCACATAATCTAATATGCCTTTGGTGGTATGAACGGAAGCATTGAATTTAACTCTTTTATGCTTACCAAAGATGCAGTGCTCACAGAACTCAAACTTACTCAAGTTGCAACCATCAATCAGCTCTCTCTTGACCAACTCTGCCATGCCTTGTTCGCTCATATGCCCAAGACGCATATGCCATAGATGTGTTTTACCACAATCATCAGAATCATTAGAAGTAACAGCAGCAGCAATACCAGGCAAAGTGCTACCTCTAAGAACATATAATTTAGCAGAATTCATATCACCTATCATGTGAATAAGAGAACCTTTTGATACCTTCAGAACTCGATGCCCACCGGCATACTTGTATCCATCAACGTCCATGGTACTCAGGGAGATCAAATTTCTGGCCATGCTTGGTATGTGCTTCACCTCACTCAACGTGCGTGTCACGCCATCATGTGTCCTAATCTTAACAGATCCAACACCAACGATATGGCATGAGTTGTCATTCCCCACACGCACAAAATCTCCAGTCTGCACAGACTCATATGAACTGAACCAATCTTTGTTACAGCAAATATGAAACGAACATGCAGTATCAAGTATCCATTCATCATCACGAGAAGCACAAGCAGCAAAAACAGCTAAGCATTCACCATCAGAACTATCAGAAACAACAACAGCCTTACCAGAACCTTCAGTCCTATCTTTCGGTTGGTAAGTTCCGTTTCTTTTCTCCTTATTCTGCAACTTCCAACAATCATCAATAACATGATTAGATTTCTTATAATACCTGCAGAATTTATCCTTTCCCTTGGACTTTGAACGACTTCTACCGTCCTTGCTCTTATCTCTGTTGCCATAGTTGTTGTACCTCTGCTCGGTCCTGCCACGAACCTGCAGAGCCTCAGCCTTGGATGACGTCCCATCTGACCCTACCATAGTTTTCATCTTTTCCCTCTGTTTGAGGGCGTCATGTACTTCGGCAAGGGTTAGTTCATCACGGCTCAACAATATTGTATCACGAAAGTGTGTATAGGAACTAGGCAACGAGCATAAGAGTAGAAGAGCTAAATCCTCATCATCATATTTTACCTCCATAGACTGCAAGTCTGAAACAATCTCTTTAAAAACAGATATGTGATTCATTACCGATCCACCTTCTTGCAGCCTGTGCGAGAACAACTTCATCTTCACGTTCATCTTACTGGTTAGATCCTTTGACACACAGATCGTTTCCAGTTTTTCCCATAGGGTAGCAGCAGATTTCATCTCCAGTACTTCCTGCAAAAAATATTATTGGACAGATGAAGTTGAATCAAAGACAAAGCCTTACGGTCCTTCCGCTTCTCTTCGGCGGACCAGGTCTTAGCATCCTTTTCACCGAATCCATCCAGCGCTTCATCCAGATCAGAAGTTTGGGCGAGAATCGCCCGCATCTTCACCTGCCACAAGGAGAATCTTGTGGTGTAGTCCAGCTGTGGTAGATCGAACTTCAATGACGACATGTCGCAAACCCTAGATTAGAACCTGGGGCTCTGATACCACTTGTTACAATTGCGACAAGAAGATAACGAAGAACGAAAACGGAAAAACACAGCAAGGGGACACAGATTTAACGTGGAAAACCTCTCCAACAAAGAGAGGAAAAAACCACGGGCGCCAGCCAGCGAAACTTCACTATATCGAGGAGTGTTTACAAACGCCGGGGATTTCACAGATGCAACTCATCCCAACCGGCGGCTTACAAGGGGTTTATATATCGGTGGAAACCTAGGTCTTCGACGATCCGTACCGTACACTCGGCCCAAGCCTCCGGCGACGGGCCTCGCTCCACTCGTCAGAAGTTGGCCTATACTTTGTAGAATTTGGATCAACATATAACATTTTTAATCAAAGGCAAACGAACAGAAGAACACTATTCAGTAACATCGCGAACTACCTTTCTCTTTGGGCATACAGATCGGAGAAACAGAAGCCGCAGCTACTAACCTGGGCAGCAGTATTCCAGGCTATATAGGGTCCTCTCTTTTTTAGCTTTACTTCTAAAATCCCCTGGTTGATACCAGGCTGTAAATTCTGCCACTCCCCCAAACCTTTTTTTGCTTTTCTTACACTCTGTTGTAACCATAAGGTCAGGGTTCTACCCTACCTTCTTATATAAATATATATAACTTCAAAAAAAAAAAATCTCTAGAATTTGGCCATGCATGCATGCCGCAGGCACAGCATGTTATACAAACTTTTGGTGCTCAGCTGCTACGAAGACTGACATCTGAAATGAGTTTTCGTAGCAGGGAGGGACATCTGAAATTGTAGTATGCAGGCCCTGGCTTACATAATTTCTGAAAATAACAATGTGAATGTTTCCTTTCGCTGGTCTTGCAGTGGTGACTGATCAAACTGTGCTTCTCTTTGCCCCAGTAAGTTGGAGGAACTGGTAGACTCTTGCCTTTTTTCCCCATAGAAACAGAGCAATTGACAAGGCCTGTGCGTTGATTAAACACACACACATTTTCTATCCTGAGCAGGATGTTACTTACGCCGGTGCTCCAGTAATAATGAGGCTGAAATTAACAAGTCGACAGAGGAGGATATGTACAGTAGCTGATTGATAACTTGGTTCTGAAGCTTGGTTGCGCGACTGTGATTGAATTGAAGATCGATGGAGCTACTTGGAACTCCTGCAGGCTGCAGTGAGCGTACTCATCTGACAGTCCATTGAAAAACAATCTACAAGCACAACCGCCTACCTGGTTCCGGAGAAGATGGAGTCATATGACTGTTGTACGGAACTAACCTGAACCTGAATCGGTCGGCTGTCACCAGGATCTGCTCCAGTTGGAGTCCGCCCGACTGGGACTGGCTGCAGCGAGCTTGCCATCATTTCTCAGGAAATCGATCCAGGTGTATAATATGCCTGGATGTTTCGCGATTTCCTGAGGCACGATCGCAGGCTCGCCGCAACCAGGAGATGGCACGGAGCTAGCTGCTGTCAGACACGAAGAGAGAGAGAGAGAGAGAGCGACGACAGCCGACTCCATGACATGGTGAGAGTCACGGGGAATGAAGCCTGGTCCGAAACAACCCGAGAGCGTCTGTCTTTCTTTCAGACCCGGCGTCATTCCCCTCGACAACCATGAACGAACCAACGAACCAGCTCTGCAAGATAAGACGGGAATTGTTTGTTTACTCGTTCTCTCATCCTGGGGAGTGGGCAGCTCTACTTGTATCCAGGCCGCCCAGCCACGGGAAAAGGTGGAGGTGCCACGAGCTGAAGGAAGGCGACAGAGATCGTCAGCGCAGATCGGATGCAAAGCGAGCGACCAGTCGTGTGGTGGTTAATTTAGACATCTGATGATGATGATGCATGATGAGACATCTGATCCTTGTGCGGAGAAAAGCTGAAAGTTGATATTCCTTGCGCTCGCGGATCAAAGAAGAAGGGATCCCTCACTAACCGACGTTGAGATGTCGTAGAGAGGTTCTCCTGCAAAAGTGTGGGGGCTTTTGCATTGCATCGATCCCTCTTGTCTTTGCCACACGGAGGTTGACTGCTTGAGAGCCGCAGAGGCGAATCCATCTAGTATACGAAATAACAATGATGTGCGATTCCAAGCTTAAAGATCAAGCTAAGCCGCCGCTAGGGAGAACTATCGGATCAAAAGAAATTTTGTTCCCAGTACATGCTCAGCTTTCGTTGGATTCTTACATCGGTTTCTACTTTCTACACCTTTGCACCTTTAGAATAATATATAAGGTGGCGTTGGATAAATCTTGGACTTTCACCAGCGAGTATGCCAACATATATTATAAGCTCTAGGAGTAGTTGATAATAATAATAAAATAAAACGACAAGAAGGCACGGTCAAACCCAGAGTTTAGTAATATAGCCACCATCTGCCCCACCAAAAAAATACAGCAAGCATGTTTTGCATTTCTTTCGATTGTGGTGTGGAACACGGCAGAGCCATCGGGATGGCAAAGAAGAGACACACGGATGCATTCGGTGGCTCACGCAACGGGTTGGGCACGATGCACTGCAAACACAGAGATGTACCCTGGTTCGGAGCCCTCTTGGCGAGGTAACACCCCTACTCCTGCAAGATGAACTATGTATGGGAGCTCTATAGTACAAGTGCTCCTTCAGCTGTTTCCTTAGCTACTATCGAGGGATAGAGGAAGATGGGAGCTAGATGCTAACACTTCTCTTCTTCTACTCTTGTTTTCCCTACTCTTCACCTTACCTAGAACCCTGGCTCTGCCCTCCCTTATATACTGGTCTGGGGGGCAGATTACAATTCGGGTCCTAGGGTTTACTGTTTGGATATGGGTGTACAGGGCAGGGCCGGGTGCAGGGCCCAGCCGGTGGGCCAGGACCCAGTCCACCCTTCTTTTAGCGTCATCCTTCTCTTTAGTGGTCATCCGGGCTTCCTTTGGGGCGTCACCCTTGCTTTAACGGTCATCCGGACCGCTTTCGCCAGTCCAGCCGACCGCCTTGCTTTATCTTTGTTTGGTAGTGCTGGTCATGACGGCATGCCAGCTTCCTTGATGACGAGGGGGAGCCAGAAGCGTACCCCGCACGGAGCGCCAGTCCTTCCGTGCTCTCCATCGAATCCGAGGTGAGCCGGGTGGGAACGGCCACCCGGCCGGTTCTTCTGGCCACTGGCTAGACAGGCCAGTCGGGAAGGCTATAAGCCCAGCCAGGCTTGCTTGCCAGACGGTTAGAGTTGTGATTCTGGGAGGCCAGACGGCCTGCATCTTCTGGAGCCGACCTACTTATGCCTGGCTTTCCCCACCCGGGGGTTATCCCCCCGACACTAGTCCCCGAGCACGTATGGGCTTGGCCGGTGGGCAAGATCTTCCGTGCTCCTTCCTTTCCCGAGAGGTTGCTTTACTTTCTCCAGCTGCGGCTTTTGCTTTTGCTTTCCGGCTGGAGTTAAACCGACTGCGGAATCGATGGCCGTCCACTGGGTGTAAACAACGAAGGCAGGTACCGGCTGGCGGAGCTGAAGACGAAACGTTGGGCTAGATGACGTCGTTGGTGCCGTCACCCACGCCTGCGGCTCTGGCGCATGTCGCGTCAGTTTGACTTCCGCGTCGCTGCGTCAGTTTTTGGCAACTGCGCACGCAAACGTGCCGCAGCGTTTCCTCGGGTCAAGGGCGCACGCCTCGCCTCCCGCTGAAGCCCGGGGATCTTCTGTGGCAACCGCTACGGCGCAGGGGATCTGGAGCCGAAGCGTCGCGCAACTGCATCGCTGTGACGCCACGCGTCGCGCAGAAGCCGAAGGGACGATGTTGCCGCTTGCGGGGATAAATATGGCTCCGAGGGGATCGGTTCCCATACTTGTCCATCGTCTGGCTCATCTTCTCCTTGTGCCCTTGCGCTCCTTGTTCTTGCGCCTCTCCCTGTTGCCGCCAGCCACCTTCTTCTCGCCAACCACGGCCTCCTCCTCTGTCGAGATGCTGCCGGAGCAACGCGGCGGTTGGTGTGGGTCCTTTGTGACCGATGAGCTCATCAACAAGTATCGGCAGGGGAGGTTTCTTCCCTCGTCGTTGCTTGTGAAGCACCGGCTTGCGCCAGAGGGGGAGTGGGTGCCGAACCCTCGGCCGGGGGAGCGGGTCGTCTTCCTCGCGCACTTCGCACGCGGGTTCGGCCTTCCCGTCAGCCTGTTCCTCCTCCAGCTCTTCGGCTTCTTTGACCTCCAGCTTCACCACCTTGGCGCCAACGCCATGGCGCAACTATCGCACTTTGCGGCCTGCTGCGAGTCGTACCTTGGGGTGTGGCCCGAGGTGGCGAACTTTCTTCGGTGCTTCCACTTCAAGGCCCAGAACGTCGTCAAGGGCGGCCCGCTGACGCGAACGGGCTGCTGCGCCGTCTACCCGCGGACTTCCTCGCCGATGCCGCGGTTCGAGCTCCCCGACACCGTCAAGCTGTGGCAGCGCACATACTTCTATGTGAGCAATGCCATGGAGATTGATTGGATCTGCCTCCCGCCCTTCACCGACGTGCCCTCATCGCAGAGGGCCTGGACGACGAAGAGCATGGGCGTGGTGGCGGACCTTGATCGGATGGCCGCCCGGGTGGAGACGATGGTGGGGACGGAGAGGCTCACCGCCCAGGACATCACCTTGTCGTGGATGGTGCGTCGCGTGCTTCCGATGCAGAAGTGGTCGCACAAGATGTGCCATCTATCGACCGCAAACGATCTGACGAGGACGTCGCGGAAGGATGTGCCCATCCAGGACCTGCGGAACTGGATCTCCATGATCTCCAAGTTCCGCATCGAGGCCAACTGGGCATACTCCTGCCCCCCGTACCATCGCGGCCGCCTGCCGCCGTCGGTATGTTTTTCTGGTTACTTTGTGCCTCGCCTCTTGTACTTGCTAGCTTTCCTTGGGTGCCTTATGCCCCCCTTTTTTTATTAGTTGTTCACGGCGCAGCTGGCCGAAGATGTCATGGGTGACTTCCCTCTTCCGTCCTTCTTGGAGGATAGGAAACCGAAGAAGTACCCCCAGACGGAGCCCGAAGGGTTTCCTGTCCGGGCAGACGATGGCCCCCGGATCCTCATGGTAGGTTGCTGTCCACAGCTCTTTCTTTCACCTTTGATCTTGAGGTTATGGTCTTTATGTAGGGGTTCGTAGCATGGAAAACAAAAAATTCTACCGCATGCAAACAAACAAGCCAAGATCTATCTACTAGATTGTAGCAACGAGTCGATAGAGGAACTCACCCTCGAAGATTCCAAAGCGGTTAACGAGAGCAGATTATCGTGGGTGATGTAGTCGTACACTTGCCGATCTCAAGATCGCGTAGACGATCCTTCCGGCGCTGCGTTCCGGCAGCACTTCCGCAGTCGGTCACACGTTCGGTACTTGATGAAGACCTTCCTCTCCCTTGTTCCAGCAGGCAGCAGAGGTTGTAGCACTCTCCTCGCGATTCCGGCAACACGACGGCGTGGTGTCGGAAGTAGAGGGAAGATCTCGCAGGGCTTCGCCTTAAGCCGGAGTGAGTATGATGGAGTATGAGAGAAGCCTTGGTGATCTAGGGTTTAGAGGGCACCAAGGGGAGGGCTAGGCTGGCGGCTAGGGTTTGGGGAAACCCCAACTCGCCGAGTTGGAGGTGCCCTAGGTGGCGGTGGCAGCACAAGGAGGTGGTGGCGCCGGCGACTTGATGCTAGGGTTTTTTTTGTGTGAGGGTAGGGGGCAACCCTACCCCTCCTTATATAGGTGGAGGGTGGCGGATTGGGAGGAGGGAGTCCTCCTCCAACTCGCCCTCCTTGGGCGGCGGGTGGAGGGAGTGGGACTTCCTCCCCAAGTAGGTTTCCTACTCTCCCTCCACCAAGCAAACTTGGCGTTTGACTTTTCAAACTGGCGTTTGACTTCCAAACTTGGATTTGATTTCTCTCTCCATATTGCCCATCCAAGTGACCTAGTACATGATGAAACCATTCCACATTGTCATGACACATTCATGTGCCCTTCCCCTCCGGAGTGCCGGACCTTCCGGACCCTTCTAGAACATTCCTGGTGAAAACACCGGAATCATTCCCCAACTTCGAAACAGGACTTTCCTTATATGAATCTTATTCTCCGAACCATTCCGGATCTCCTCGTGATATCCCGGATCCTATCCGAGACTCCGAACATCATTCGGTCTCTTACTCATCATTCCATAACTACTCAACAACATCAAATCCTTAAGTGTGTCTCCCTACGGTTCGTGAATTATGCGGACATGACCGAGACACTTCTCCGATCAATAACCAATAGAGGAATCTGGAAATTCATATGGCTCCCACATATTTTTACGATTAATTTGCGATAGAATTAACCACTTACATACGATACCAATTTCCCTTTGTCTCACGATAGTTTACTTATCCGAGGTTTTGATCGTCGGTATCTCTGCATACCTAGTTCAACCTTGTTACCAATAAGTACTCTTTTCTCGTTCCCGTGATATGTGATCCCTTGTGAGCCAGTCACATGCTTGCAAGCTAATAGGATGACATTCCACCGAGAGGGCACAGAGTGTATCTATCCGTCATATGGATGGACAAATCCCACTCTTGATCCATGTGCCTCAACACATACTTTCCGAACACTCAATGCCACCTTTATAGCCACCCAGTTATGGTGTGGTGTTTGATGTCATCAAAGCATCCTTTCGGTGATGGTGATTAGCAAGATCTCATGGTCAAAGGAATTAGGTTACTATGTATCAGAAAGCATATAGCAAATGAACTATATTAAATGACTTGATCTTTATGCTACGCTTAACTATAGGAGTATGTCCATCACATCATTCTCCTAATGATATGACCCTGTTGTTAATAACATCTTCTATGTTCATGATCAGGAAACCATGATCATATATTAACCAACAAGCTAGTTTAACAAGAGGCTTTACTAGGGACTCTTTTATGTTTACAAATCACACAAGTATTAATGTTTCCGATTAATACAATTATAGCATGGTATGTAAACATTTATCATAAGCATGAAGATATGATAATAACCACTCTATTATTGCCTCTTGGACATATCTCCAACAGTCTCCCACTTGCACTAGAGTCAATAATCTTGTTTCAAACCTTTATGTATTCAACACCTATGGCTTTCCGGTGTTGTATGTACACGATTGCTACTGGTCAACTGATCTCCGGATCTGACACTTCCAGGTCTGTGTGTAATTGCATCTCTTTGCGTCTCTACGTATCACTCATTCTCTAATGAGATGGCTTTGTATAAATTTGGTCCTTTGGTGAGACCTTTAGTTCTTTGGGGTTAAAACATGTTGATAACATTGTTGTACAATATATCTTCATAGTATTATCCTGCAGTGAACTACACCTAGTTTGATAACAAACTACTTGACATAAATGCCCTCTTTAGCTGCTATAATAGCAGTCATATACTTAGCCTTTTGTTGTAATATCTGTCACAATGTCTTAACTTTGGAACTCATCCAAATCCATTATGGAACTTACTTTCCATTATATTGTGCCACCCTTAGTTTAGATTGAGATAAACTTAATTTGTACTTTGTGACAAAAACTAGTATCAATGTAGTACTTCTACAATGAACTAACCATCTATTTGCCACTTCTACAAAATAATATACTCTTAGTTCTTCCAAAAGATCATAAGAATATCCTTACTATCGTCCAATGATCATCTTATGAATCATTTTGGTATATGCTCATAACATTTAGAGTATAGGACATATCTGGATTTTTACATATCACAGTATGATTGATATAAATACTCTTTGTGATTTCATACATCAAGTATCAATCTATACTTGAATCTTTGTTTCACTTACCAAGTGTTAATACACTTGAATATATCATCAATATTGAACTCATTCAATCCTTTCTGTGCGACAAGAACCTTTCTTGTAGTTTCTATATTGAACTCATTCAATACATCATCTATGTACTTTCAGCACAACCATATTAGCGTCTATTGATGCCAAATATTTGGGTTTTTCCTAAGTCTTTCATCTGGATGAAATTCTTAATATGTGTTAATAAAAGATACATCATTTCCAATCAACAATATGTCTTCCACATAATGTATTAGAAACATGTCTTAGCGCTCCCACTTAATTTCTTGCAAATGCAAGCATCTTCATCGTCTCCGACGAATTTAAACTCCTTTAACAGTTTCATCATAGTGAAGATTCCAACTCCGCAATGCTTACTTTAACCATTGAAGTTTGTATATGCTTTTAGCATCCTTTAAATTAACAAAACCCTATGGACCGTGTTATGACCATGTCCTAGGTAACAATTCTATTAGAAGAACTTGTTTTGTTTATTCAACTACCACATAACAAAATTATATGTAGTGGTTGCTACATTAATCCGTCTAGACTAAATATCGCTATGAAAGATCAAATCTTGTCATAGTCAACCTTTGAACATTGTTGTGAAATCTTTCCCAACATGTCGACTATTTCATAGATGTGAAACATCCATGTCTATTTCTTTATAGACCCAAACACAACTGTAAGGTCTTACACCTTTCTCGAGGGTCCTTCAAGTTCAAAACTTGATTTCTCGTGTATGGAACTATCACGGATTTTATGGCTTCAAGCCATTTTATGGAGTCAGGGCCCATCATCGCTTCTTTGCATGTAGTCCGTTCATTATTCTCAGATAATGATTAAACCCTCAAATCTTGGTATTTGATTGTTTACCCGACCTACTTGGTTCAATAGAAACTTTGACCTCCGTAACCACAACCTTTGAGTCACGTGAGCCATGAGCATTGTTGCTGCCTCCGAAACACTTTTCGGCGCTACGCAACTTTGCACATATAGCTAAGGTTCTTTTAACCTTATCAAAGTTCTATTGTCCTCCCACTTATGTTTTCACGAAAAATTCCTTCTCAAAGAAGCTTGACGTTCTAAGCGACAAACACTTTTGTCTCCGGTGTGGAGGAATACTTAACAGTTATTCGAAATAACATACAAAGACAGGTTCATCCGACTTTGGTTGCAAACATCTTTCTTATGCATAGCATAACAATGTTTAAGAAAGGACAACTTGAGTTTTATCCCAAATCATAACTTTATATGGTTTCATTTCAACGGATTATGATGGAGCTCTTTTCAGTGGAAAAACGGTAGTCTCTAAAGCTTTTAGTCTTTAAAATATAATGGCAGTTTTATGAATTACACCTTTGATCTTACCAAGGTTTAATTACATATCTCGAATGCTCCATACTCTTATGGTTTTTCGGGAAATGCAAATCCACGGAACGATTCCTTAAATCTTAGGTATTATGCTAAACTTGTAACTCAAATATCTTCCTTTATGATCTTATCATAAACTATTTATATTCTTGTTACAATGATTTTGCACTTCATCTTGAAAGTCTTTGAACTTTTCAAATGTTTCATACTTCATCCTTATTAAGTAAATATTCATATATCCACTCAATTTTTTTTTGGAGAAAGCATATGAAGTTGAAATCGATCACTCTTGACTACACATAATGGACTTCATACAACAATATGTACAAGTTCCAATAAGCTAGTTATTCGTTCCCTTTTGGCCTATGAACGAAGTTTTAATTATCTCTAGGAAAGTTTCACAAGTGTCATTTGATCAAAAATCAAAAGACTCCAAAATTCCATCCACATGGAGTTTCTTCATGTTTTCTTTCCAACATAATTTAAACGGCGATGTCACTTCCTAAGTGATCTTTCAATCAATTTGTCTTTCGAAATTTTTAGCACTAGTTCTATGGATGTGATTTCTCCAACGAGATTTCTAAATCATCCATCTTTTATGGATTACAACAATTATTTGAACAACCCTTTTGTTCTCATAATACCTGATAATACAAATCTTGAAGGCAAGCTTTGATGTTTAATGAGCAACACAATAACCCTTTATTTGTTCTCGATGAACATCATCACATATTCATTTGCTAGTTACTTAGTCATTGTAGTTCATGAATTGTGTTGTTTCGTATGACGATTCATACCAACAAATTCAGTATCCAATACTTCAAGAACTACATTGTTTAACAAGCAAAGAATACAATCATAACATGTATATCCTCTATATACCTAAGCTTAACAATTCCAGTCTTTTCTTTTCTGCCATATTTATGAGATTCTCTTTCAGTGTTTCCTTTTCTGTTTGAAATAATCTATCATCAATAGTGGAGCCATACATATGACACATAGTCCAAAGCGTGTATAGTTAAATACCAATATCTCTGGACTTGCACTTTGAAGTAGATCACCATCATCAAATGTTTGGTGTTCTTTCAAATTCCTTTCTTTAGTAATCTCTTGGTGTAGTAAACATTTTACTTACATCAAATATTCACCCTTATCATGGAATTATTCATGATCAAGCTACTTTAGCTTATAACAGTGAATCACGAGTATAATGTTGCTTTCCAAAACCTTTTGGAGGATTAGGACAACTAGTGTCTCCAACCTTTTGTAAATTCTCATCAAATATGAGAACATAAACTTTGCCATATTATACTCTATCATGTTGTAACCAAAACATCATTTCAGATATCGCAATATCTTCCATACATGATGGTTTCTGAAACAACTCTTTCTACTCCTAGATTACCTT
This sequence comes from Avena atlantica, assembly GCA_910589765.1. Lineage (NCBI taxonomy): Eukaryota > Viridiplantae > Streptophyta > Magnoliopsida > Poales > Poaceae > Avena > Avena atlantica. Next base: position 380,240,201 of record OU342736.1, read on the forward strand.
GATATTGAAACTATCTTTCGAATATCAAGAATCATGGAGATAAACATGATACTTATATACTAACACTGGAATTGTTACTCTTGATTTAATACCAACTATTAAACTTCACGGAGTAATTGAAACTTACTGAAAGTTCGCAATGGGACTTTTAAACTTTAGATTAACACTTCAAAACAATACGATACCAGTTCGTAAAGTAACTAACCAGAATTCTATAGTTCTATCATCTCAATTATAACTAAGCGCAAGGTGGTAAACGGATGCCAATGACTATAACAACTATGCAAATTCACTTTGATTTAATTTATGATAAATAGTGTTCAACTTTTAATCATATTGTTGTTGAACTCCCACTCAAACAATATCCCTCGCATTGTTTTAGTGATCACACGAACCAAATCCACCACGTCAAAACCGATCATCACGAGAGTTGATGTAGCTTCAATGGCGAACAATCAACATGTTCATCATATCTACTATATGACTCATGCTTTACCTTTCGGTGATCCGTGTTCCGAGACCATGTCTGTACATGCTAGGCTCGTTAAGATCAAACCTTAGCTTCCACATGAGCAAATCTGGCTTGCTCACGTTGTATACACTCGCAGAATCTAACACATCTGATCATCACGTGATGCTTCGAAACAACGAGCTTTAGCAATGGTGCTTGCTAAGGATGAACACTTTAAAACTTGAAATTGTGTGCTTGAGGGATCATCTTATAATGCTACCGTCGTGAACTAAGCAATACAAGATGCATAAAAGGATTAACATCACATGCAATTCATAATATGTGATATGATATGGCCTTTCTTCTTGTGCTTCCGATCTCCATCTTCAAGCACTAACATGATCTCCATCATCACCAGTATGGCGTCAAGGTCAATGGCGCCGCTTCATGGTTGTCTTCCATCAGCATCAACTATTACAACTACTTTGAATAATAGACACGCAGGACTTAACGGAATTAAAAGACAACCATATGGCTCCTGCCGGTTGCCGACTTACAATAAGGAACATTGCATACATCATATATAATCACATTCATGGCCATATCACATCACAGCACACCCCTGCAAAACAAAGTTAGACGCCTCTAATTTTCTTTGCATGTTTTACGTGGTTTGGGGCTTTGAATAAGTGTCATTCTAACTTATGAACAAGAACCACAACATTGATACTAGTATTGTCAATCACCCGTTGTAAATTGAATCTTAACTATGTTGGGAGAAACGGGCACCCGCAAAGCCACTTATGCAATACAAGTTGCATGTCAAGCGTGGAGCAAGTCTCATGAACGATGTCATGTAAGGTTAGCCCGGGCCGCTTCATCCCACCATCCCGCAAGATGCAAAGTACACAAGAAGCAATCGACAACAAAAGCATTAACGCCCACAATGACCATTGTATTCTACTCATGCAACATATCTACATATAGACACGGCTCTGATACCACTGTAGGGGTTCGTAGCATGGAAAACAAAAAAATTCTACCGCATGCAAACAAACAAACAAGCCAAGATCTATCTACTAGATTGTAGCAACGAGTCGATAGAGGAACTCACCCTCGAAGATTCCAAAGCGGTCAACGAGAGCAGATTCTCGTTGGTGATGTAGTCATACACTTGCCGATCTCAAGATCGCGTAGACGATCCTTCCGGCGCTGTGTTCCGGCAGCGCTTCCGCAGTCGGTCACACGTTCGGTACTTGATGAAGACCTTCCTCTCCCTTGTTCCAGCAGGCAGCAGAGGTTGTAGCACTCTCCTCGCGATTCCGGCAGCACGACGGCGTGGTGTCGGAAGTAGAGGGAAGATCTCGCAGGGCTTCGCCTTAAGCCGGAGCGAGTATGGTGGAGTATGAGAGAGGCCTTGGTGATCTAGGGTTTAGAGGGCACCAAGGGGAGGGCTAGGCCAACAGCTAGGGTTTGGGGAAACCCCAACTCGCCGAGTTGGAGGTGCCCTAGGTGGCGGCGGCGACAGCACAAGGAGGTGGTGGCGCCGGCGACTTGAGGCTAGGTTTTTTTGTGTGAGGGTAGGGGGCTGCCCTACCCCTCCTTATATAGGTGGAGGGTGGCGGCTTGGGAGGAGGGAGTCCTCCTCCAACTCGCCCTCCTTGGACGGCGGGTGGAGGGAGTGGGACTTCCTCCCCAAGTAGGTTTCCTACTCTCCCTCCACCAAGCAAACTTGGCGTTTGACTTTTCAAATTGGCGTTTGACTTTCAAACTTGGATTTGATTTCTCTCTCCATATTGTCCAGCCAAGTGACCTAGTACATGATGCAACCATTCCACATTGTCATGACACATTCATGTACCCTTCCCCTCCGGAGTGCCGGACCTTCCGGACCCTTCTAGAACATTTCTGGTGAAAACACCGGAATCATTCCCCAACTCCGAAACATGACTTTCCTTATATGAATCTTATTCTCCGGACCATTCCGGATCTCCTCGTGATATCTCGGATCCTATCCAAGACTACGAACATCATTCGGTCTCTTACTCATCATTCCATAACTAATCAACAACATCGAATCCTTAAGTGTGTCTCCCTACGGTTCGTGAATTATGCGGACATGACCGAGACACTTCTCCGATCAATAACCAATAGAGGAATATGGAAATTCATATGGCTCCCACATATTTTTACGATTAATTTGCGATCGAATGAACCACTTACATACGATACCAATTTCCCTTTGTCTCACGATAGTTTACTTATCCGAGGTTTTGATCGTCGGTATCTCTGCATACCTAGTTCAACCTCGTTACCGATAAGTACTCTTTTCTCGTTCCCGTGATATGTGATCCCTTGTGAGCCAGTCACATGCTTGCAAGCTAATTGGATGACATTCCACCGAGAGGGCCCAGAGTATACCTATCCGTCATATGGATGGACAAATCCCACTCTTGATCCATGTGCCTCAACACATACTTTTCGAACACTCAATGCCACCTTTATAGCCACCCATTTACGGTGTGGTGTTTGATGTCATCAAAGCATCCTTCCGGTGATGGTGATTAGCATGATCTGATGGTCGAAGGAATTAGGTTACTATGTATCAGAAAGCATATAGCAAATGAACTATATTAAATGACTTGATCTTTATGATATGCTTAACTATAGGAGTATGTCCATCACATCATTCTCCTAATGATATGACCCTGTTGTTAATAACATCTTATATGTTCATGATCAGGAAACCATGATCATATATTAACCAACAAGCTAATTTAACAAGAGGCTTTACTAGGGACTCTTTTATGTTTACAAATCACACAAGTATTAATGTTTCTGATTAATACAATTATAGCATGGTATGTAAACATTTATCATAAGCATGAAGATATGATAATAACCACTTTATTATTGCCTCTTGGGCATATCTCTAACACTTTACTTCTTGCTTGTGCCGCAGTCGATGTCACCGATGAGGAGGGTCCGCGAGAAAGACCCGCGGCGAGAGCCCGGGGAAAGAGGGCGACACCTGTTGCCGCTCCCGTTCAAGTTGAGACGAAAAAGACGCGCCGAGGGCATCAAGTTGTTGCTCCACCCTCCGTCGCCGGGTTAGTATCTCTCTTGCCCTTGCTTGCCACTCTACGGTTTTGCTGGCTTCTCCTTTAACTCTTTGTGCTTTGCAGCAAAGCCATGGAACTTGGCGACGGAGGTGCCGCCGTCATGCCTCCTCCACCTCCTCCTCTGGTTGAAGAGGTGGCAAGGACGCCGGCTGCGCTTGCGTCGGCTGCGTATGTCCCGGCTGCGGCCAGCCCGGCTGCATCGGTCTTGCCCTCTCCGCCCAGGGCGCCTGAGGGCTATCCGACCACGGGGCTACTGCACCAGGCCCCTGCGTCTTTGCGGTTGGGCCAGCTACTTGCGGCTGTGCAGGACCCGAAGACCCCCTCCCTCTCCTAAGGGCTGGCGTGAACCCGGCCTGGAGCGATGCTCCGAGCAGTTCTGCCAAGCCCGTCGTCATGGAGGTGACAGAGGGAGCGGAGGCCGCGCAGGCGGCTGCGGCTGATGCCGGCCAGCCGGATGCCGGTCAGCCGGCTGGGAGGGAGATGGCGGTGGCTGCGCCTTCAGGTGTAGCTGCCAACGATGACGAGGTTGTCGTCACCGGCTCGAAGCCAACTCCGGCTATGCTGACGCCAGCTGCGATCCTTGCCCAGCTCTCCGGCTCGGCACCCGTCGCGCTCAACCAGGTTCGGCACCTAGTTGAAGGAATGGAACAGGGACTTGGCGAGGCCAAAAAATTGTCAGTTTTGATGGAGGTGAGTCGTTGCCCTTCAAACGTTTTCCGCTGTTTCGTCCGGCGTGTGCCTCTGTTGCTTATTTTCTTTCTTGCTACAGAAAGCGTTTACGTATTCGGTGAGGAACACCAGGGACCTTGGCCGTAAGATTGCTTCTTCAGATCTGTCTTGGCGATTGGCTCCCTTTTCCCGCTTTTTGTTGACCATCGGGTATCCTCCTACAGCCATGATCCAGGACAAGGAGAAGGAGCTGGAGCGCCTCAAGGCTGGGGTTGCCCGGCTGGAGGAGTCAAACAAAGCGCGACAAGCGCAGTTTGACCAGCTCGCCGCGGCCAAACACCAGCTTGAGGTTAGCATAGAGCGGGGCAAGAAGACGGCTGATATCCGGGCGGAGGCGCTGAAGAACTTTGAGACGATCTGCGCCCAGCAGGATGGGACAATCCAGTATCTTCGCCACAGGGAGGAGGAGCTCAATTAGCACCTCGAGAGCGTCTCAGAGATGGCCATCAGTAAGTTTTTCAGCTACTCTCTTTCGTCACGCCGTGACTAGCTTGATCTTGTTTGTTTATTCTGCTTTGTGTCTGGCTGCAGGTCACTATCCTGAGGTAACCGAGATGGCCACGGAGAAGCTGCCGCTGGAGGAGGTTGGTCGTGACCTGACCGCCCTCGACCTGGTCAAGGTGGTGGCGGAGGAGAGAAACGACTTGCACGCCGTTGGCAATAATCTTTTCCACTACATCTGGCCGGACGCGGGTCTGGTTGTGCATGACATGGCCAGCCTGGCCGTGGCGCTGTCTAAGGGCATTGACGTGCTGGAGGTGCATAAGGAGTGGGCTTCTTGAGGCGGTGCGGAGATGGCGCTTGCGATGGTGAAGTCATGGTATCCTGGCGTCGACCTGAGCGTGATCGACCGCGGCTTCCGCCTCGGGACGACTTACGATGGTTTTCGCGAGAGCCTTCCTGCGATCTAGGCCTGCAGGGTGAAGATCGGCACCTATGTGGACCTGGAGCGTGACTTCAGCGCCCCCGGAGAGCCACGACCGTTCCATTGGGAGTCGGCGCCTTGGAATCCCATCGACGTAGCCTCCAGCAGCCAGCCTCCTCCTGCTGACACCGGCGCCGCCCCTGCTGATCCAGCCACCGCTCCTTCGACTTCACAAGCTCCTGACTCTTGATCCTCGGGATGCCGGGTGTATTTGTTAGAACTATTACTCTGATGTGCTACACTTCGGCTGACTTCTGTCGCGGATCTTTTAATCTGTGTGAAGCCTTCGTGCTCCGCTTTATGGCTTGGTGCCTTCTGCTAATCTTTGTTTGTGTCTTCGTCATTTGTAGTCTTTTATGCTCGTGCCGGTTGGGATAGTCACCCGGGGTCTAGCTCTTTTTTCCGTCTTGACTTTGTTTTTCGGGTGCGCGGTAGCGCGTCCACTGGGTGTAGTCCCCGAGGTTAGGGCCGGCTGGGGTAGCCAGCCGGGGTGAAGCTCTTTTGGCTACCCTGACTTGAGCTTGTGGGTGCGCGGAAGCGCATCCACTGGGTGTAGTCCCCGGGGTTCGGGCAGGCTGGGGTAGCCAGCCGGGGCAAAGCTCTTTTGGATACCCTTTCTTGAGTTTGTGGGTGCGCGGGAGCGCGTCCACTGGGTGTAGTCCCCGAGGTTCGGGCCGGCTGGGGTAGCCAGCCGGGGCGAAGCTCTTTTGGCTACCTTGACTTGAGTTTGTGGGTGCGCGGGAGCGCGTCCACTAGGTTTAGTCCCCGAGGTTCTGGCCGGCTGGGGTAGCCAGCCGGGGCGAAGCTCTTTAGGCTACCTTCACTTGAGTTTGTGGGTGCGCGGGAGCGCGTCCACTAGGTGTAGTCCCCGAGGTTTGGGCCGGCTAGGGTAGCCAGCCGGGGCGAAGCTCTCTTGCCACCTTGTTTCCTGCCAACTTGTGACTCGAGTCGTGCAAGACAAAATGTTGCTTTGGGTTAGTTTTCTTGTGCACATGCTCATGCGTGAGTTGGTAATTATCATAGGAGAAGAATAGATATGCGCCCCTTCGAGTCAGGCCGCGAGCAACTCCCCTTTTCTCAGCGAGTATTGGCCCTTCTAGCGTTTTTCCTTGCCGTCCGTCAGCCGGGTTGCGGTCTGCAGCCGGAACCGAAGGAGTTACTATGTTGGCATGCCTCGCGATACTTCGGTTCGCTATTGTTGGCTTAACTTTTGTAGGGCGCGACCAGTTCGCCTGGACGCCCTTGGTTTCTACGCCGACATCTTCTTGCCGCGTGCGCTTTGAGTTTTTGCTCTTGTCAGGTCGACAGCCGCCGTGCGTACTGAAGCTGGAACCGAAGAGGCTACTCTAGGCGCCGCGTGCAACATTATGCCGTCTGTAGAAATCGTGGGGCCTAGGCCAGCTGGTACAAAAAATGCAGATGGTGCGTAGAATTGGGACGAAGTCCTTAGCGTTGCGCCAAGGTTCTCATTCTTGTTCACTTGTTACATGAAAAAGGGAAGATACATACACTTCTCTAAGTGTAAAATGGCCGGAGCAGGCTGGCATTCCATGGGCGCTCCGTCTCCTCGTCTGAGCGATCTGCCTTGTTCTTCATTGGCTGCTGCGCGTCGATCAGGTAGTACGAGTTGTTGTGGAGTGCCTGGCTGACGATGAATGGTCCTTCCCATGGCGGGGACAGCTTGTGCATTCCTTTGGTGCTCTGGACCAGGCGCAGCACCAGGTATCCCTTGCGGAAAGAAGTTGGCCGGATCCGGCTGGCGTGGTATCGGCGCAGGTCTTGCTGTTAAATTGCTGATCTGGACAGGGCTAACTCACGCGCTTCCTCGAGAAAGTCCACGTTGTCCTCCCTTGCCTCCTTGGCTTCCTGCTCCGTGTAGAGATGCTTGCGAGGTGCGTCAAAATGGATGTCCGTGGGGAGAATGGCTTCTGCCCCATAGACGAGGAAGAACGGCGTGAAGCCGGTTGAGCGATTGGGCGTGGTGCGTAGGCTCCAGAGCACTGCTGGCAGCTCCTCTATCTAGCACCCAGGTGACCTGACGAGCGGTTCGATGAGCCTCGGCTTGATTCCGGCTATCACCAGACCATTAGCGCTCTCGCATTGTCCGTTGGACTGTTGGTGTGCGACCGATGCCAGATCCAGGCGGATCCCTTTTTCCCCACAGAAACGAGCGAAGACTCCTTTCGCAAAGTTGGTTTCATTGTCAGTGATGATGCTATGGGGGTAGACGAAACGGATGATGATGTCTGTGAAGAACTTGATCACCGTTGCCCCATCCAGCTTCTTGATTGGCTTCGCCTCGATCCACTTGGTGAACTTGCCCACGACGACGAGTAGGTGCGTCATGCCGGATCGAGCTGTCTTGAATGGCCCAACCATGTCCAGGCCCCAAACTACAAACGGCCAGGTGATCGGTATTGTGTTGAGCGCCGTAGACGGCGTGTGCTTCAACTGGCCAAATCGCTGGCAACCGCTGCATGTCTTGACTATTTCTTCGGTGTCCTTCAGCGCCGTTGGCCAATAGAAACCATGTCGAAGGTCCTTGGCTGCTATCGCCCTTGACGAGGCATGGTGGCCACATTCGCCCTGGTGTATGTCCGTTAGAAGCTTGGCTCGTTCCTCTCGACTAACGCATCGCTACTAGATGCCTCTGACGCTGCGCTTGTACAGCTCGTTGTTGATGATGGTGTAGGCACTCGCCCTTTGTCGCACTTGTCGTGTTGCCACCTCTTCTGTTGGAAGTTTACCCTTGGCCAGGAAATCCATGAACGGCTTCGCCCAGTCGGGCGCCTCCCGTATGGTGTGCACCATCTGTATGATGAGATTGATCTCCTCGCGGACGACCGGCTCCGGAGCGTCGGGAGGTCTGTCGGGTGGAAGGGTGCCGATGTTGACCGCGGGCTGTGGTGAGGCGGTCCCTGGGTGCAGTGCGGCAGTCCCCGGGTGCGACACGGCAGTCCCCGGGTGCGGTGCGATAGTTCCCGGGTGCGGCGCGGCACCGGCTGCTCCAGGATCCGCATCGAGGACGATGGAGTCAGACTCTGGTGAGGGAGTGATGGAGGGCTTGCGCAGGTGCTCGAGAGAAACTCTGGGTGGTATGGCTTGTCTTGTTAACCCGACCCTGGCCAAAGCGTCAGCGGCTTCGTTATTGGCTCCGGGTACATGGTGAAACTCACAGCCTTAGAAGCAAGCGCACAGCTGTTGGACGAAGAAATGGTAGAGGGCCATGTTCTCGTCCCTAGCGTCCCATACGCCAGATACTTGTTGCACCACCAAGTCCAAATCTCTGAAGCACAGCACCCTTTGGATGCCTATCTGCTTGGCCATTTTGAGCCCATGGATGAGCGCTTCGTACTCGGCGATGTTGTTGGAAGCTTTGAAGTGGATCTGAAGAACGTATTCCAGCCGGTCGCCTTGGGCGAGGTTATCACGATTCCGGCTCCAAGTCCTCCTCTCATTTTCGACCCGTCGAAGTGTAGCTTTTAGTAAGTTGAGTCCGGCACTGGGGGCATGTATTGTGTCTCCGCCCAATCAACGATGAAATCAGCCAATGCTTGCGACTTGATTGCTGTGCGCGGCTCGTATTGGAAGTTATGCGCAGCGAGCTCGATGGCCCATTTTGCCACGCGGCCAGTGGCGTCCTTGTTGCTGATGATCTCCGCGAGTGAGGCCAATGCTACCACCCGGATGGAATGCTCCTAGAAGTAGTGCTTGAGCTTCTTGGCGGCCATGTACACGCTGTACACCAGCTTCTGGTAGTGAGGGTAGTTCTGCTTGGACAGCGAGAGCACCTCACTCAGGTAGTACATGGGACGCTGGACCATCTGAGCTTTTCCTTCCTCTGGCCGCTCGACGACCAGTACCACGCTGACCACTCTGTTTGTGGCAGTGATGTACATCACATGGTCTCCTTTGCGGTTGGTGCTGCCAGGACGGGTGGCGAGGTGAGCATGCGCTTGAGGTCTCGGAAAGCTTCATCCGCCTGAGCTGTCTAGACAAATTTGCATGTCTTCTTCATCAGCTGGTACAGGGGGAGAGCCTTTTCTCCCAGCCGGCTAATGAACCGGCTGAGTGAGGCGAGGAACCCAGTGAACTTTTGTACGGCGCGCAGGTTTTGTGGAAGCTCCATGTGCTCGATGGCTCCGATCTTCTCCAGGTTTGCCTCGATTCCACGCTCGGAGACGAGGAAGCCGAGGAGCTTGCCGGCTAGGACACCGAACACGCACTTCTCCGGGTTCAGCTTGATCTGGAAACGGCGGAGGTTGTCGAATGTTTCCTTCAGATCCTCAAGGAGCGTGTGCCGTTCCTTGGTCTTGATGACGACGTCGTCGACGTAAGCGTGTATGTTATTTCCAATCTGCGTCTGCAGGCATTTCTGCATGCAACGCTGGTAGGTTGCACCAGCGTTCTTTAATCCGAAGGGCATGGTGGTGTAGCAGTATGCTCCATACGGGGTTATAAATGATGTCTTTATTTGGTCGGTTACATTGAGCTTGATCTGGTGGTAGCCCGAGTAAGCGTCCAAAAAAGACAACCAATCGCACCCGACAGTGGAGTCGATGACCTGATCAATTCGCGGAAGGGCGAAAGGATCCTTAGGGCAAGCCTTGTTGAGACTAGTATAGTCGACGCACACGCGCCATGTCTTGTTCTTATTCAGCACCAGCACCGGGTTGGCTAGCCATTCCGGGTGGAAAACTTCCATGATGAAGCCGGCAGCGAGTAGCTGTGTGATCTCCTCACCAATGGTTCTTCTCTTCTCTTCTGCGAGCGACATAGAGATTTTTTGACCGGCTTCGCGTCCGGTCGAACATGAAGGGAGTGCTCAGCGAGTTCCCTCGGGACACCTGGCATGTCTTTGGGACACCATGCGAAAATGTCCCGATTCTCACGGAGGAACTCGACGAGCGCGCTTTCCTATTTGCTGTCCAGGCCGTCTCCGACCAGGACAAACTTGCTTGTGTCTTCCTCGTTCAGCAGGATCATCCTTGTTCCCTGCGAGGGCTTGAACTGCGATTCTCCAGCCGGTTTGGGCTCTCCAGCCGGCATGTCCTTCTGCAGGGCCGCCATGTTCTGCATTATGACGCGCTTCTCTTCGGTGATGATCATTGCTTCGGCCAGCTTGGAGCCGTCTGAGGCGCACTCGATCGAACGCTTGTAGCATCCGTCGATGGTGATCACTCCCTTTGGGTCTGGCAGCTTCATCTTGAGGTATGCGTAGTGCGGTACTCCCATGAACTTGGTCAGAGTTGGGCGCCCTAGTATGGCGTGGTAGGCGCTGGAGAGATTCACGACCTCGAACCAGATTGGCTCGCGGCGGAAGTTGTTCTCGCTGCCGAAGATGACGTCCAACCGGATCTTGCCGATTGGGGAGTGCGACGGCCCCGGTCCTGCTCCATGGAACGAAGTTCTTGAAGGCTCCAGCTGGGACTCACTGATGCCCAGCCTCTCGAGGCTGCTTCGGTAGAGGAGGTTGATGCTGCTCCCTCCATCGATCAGCACTCGAGAGAAGCGGCTTGAATGCTTCTTGGAGATGATGAAGGGGTCCAGGACCATCACGTAGCTACCAGGGCTTGGTAACACGACCGCTGATCCTCCTTGCTCCAGGTGATCGCCTGATCGGACCAGTGCAGGTACTGGGGGACGGGTGGGAAGATTGCGTTCACCTCCGCCTCACATCTCCGCTTGGGGTGCTTCGTTTACGGCTCCGCCAGGAATATGTGGTAATTACCCACCTGCCGCGAGTAACCATCTTCGTCATCATCGCAGCGGTTGCACCGTTCCCTATTATCCGGTGGGCATCCGGCTGGCGGTGGAGGTGGAGGTGGGAGTCCACCGGCTTCAGCCATCTTCTTTGTCCAGCTGCATTGGCGCGTCATATGGTTGGCGGGCATGTTGCCACCGCTATGAAACTTGCACGACCCATCGAGCATGGACTCGATGGTGTACTTGGGCCGAGGCGGCCTATCATTCGGCCTCTGCCTCCGACTGCCTCCTGCAGCCGAATCCTCATGCACCGCGGCTACCTGTTTGGTACCGTACCGACTATCCGGCTGGTCGTCTTTCCTCTTGCCATGGCGGTTGTCGTGACCGTGCCACCTGGGATGATGGTCGCCTGGCTGACAACGCTCCGCCTGCTCGTCCGTGACGATTTGGCCCTGGTTATTCACCACGATGGGCTTCTTCATTGCCCCGTCCACGGTGGCGTATTTGTCTGCGATGTCCATGACCTGATCCATGGTTTGCGGGTCTGCCCGAATGAGTTTGTGCTTCAGCATGGTGCCGTCTCGGCATCCGTTGGTGAAGAAGTCTACCGCCTGGTGCTCACGCACCCCTTCGCACGAGTTGTGCATGCTAGTCCACCGGGTGAGGTAGGCGTGGTCTGACTCGTCCTTGCCTTGCACGCAGAGGGGAGCTCGCGAGGTCGACCCGGCCGTTTGTATGTTCCGATGAAGTTGCAGATGAACGCCTCTTCGAAATCCAGCCACGCGTTGATGCTGTTGTCGGGGAGGCTATTGAGCCACGTCCTTGCCGAGTCGACGAGCATGAGGGGGACGTAGTGGACGACCAAGCGGAGGTTGCCATTGGCGATTCCCATCGCAGTGGTGTAATCGACCAACCAATCCTCAGGCTTGACGGTCCCGTTGTACTTTGGCGTGTCTCTTGGGAGCGAAAATCCTTTCGGGAACGGCTCGTTCCGGATGCGCAGGCCAAAACACTTTGGGCCAGCCGGACTTTCCTCCTCCAAGGTGCGTGACTGCACTAGGAGGTCGATGCGCTCCCGCGCATCAGCTGGTTCTCGAGGACCGAGCCGGCCCTTCAAACGTGACGCAGGCGGGTACTTATTCGTGTCTGCTTCCTCCTCTGGTGCTCGCGTCCTTTTCCCCTGGGAGGCTCCGCCTGCGCAACTAATGCTGGAGGCTGCGGCGTCACGGTTGTGGCGACCGCGGTTGCCAGACTCGCCACGGGGGCGGCTGTTTTGCCCGACCCCTCCTGGGGAGGAGGCTTGCTAGTTCTTGCTTCCTCCATGTGCTGTTTGGTCCGCGCCTTTGCATACGACGATATCATGGGAGTTGCCCACCTGGCTGGGGACGCCCTCAGCCTGCTGCTTGTTAGCAGTGGCCACGAGGAGCTACACACGCTCCTGCTGGCGACGAAGTTCCTCGACCTCTAGGTGCTTCAGCTCCGCGGCCTCCGCCTCGGCCGCCCTCATGTTCTTGGCGGGAGTGTTGTAGACGGGTCGTGCCACACCTGCATGTGAGTCGGCGGCGCAATCTAGTTCTGACGCCAGGTCGCGCCCTCGGTGCTGGATCTTCCCGACGAAGCCATGGGAAGCGTTGTACTCATGCACGGTGGCGTTCAGCCGTTGCTGGTTAGCCGCGACCTTGGTGGCTTCCTCTAGGAGCTTCTGGGATGTAGATTCGAGTGCTGCCGCCGCAGCCGCTGGATCCGTATCGACGACGACCGGAGCGCGCATGTTCTGGGTGGAGGCGGTAAGCGGGTCTTGCTCTGGTTCAGGCGCGGAGTTTTCTCCTCCTGCACGACGTTCTTGAGGTTGCCGATGGTTTTCGCGAGCGTTCACCATCATGACTTCGACGCAACTCCCCCCTGCGGCTGGGACGCGGGCGAGGGGCACGTCGAGGACGGGGGTGACCACGCTGGGGAAACCCTCAGCGACAGTGGCGACGTAGACACAGATGTCCCTAAAATGCATGATGGAGCCGCTGGCGGGGAAGGTGTTCCTAGCGAAACACGTTGCATTGTCGATGACGCAGTCGAAGGCACTGAGCGTGAGCACGAGGCCAGAGGCCACGCGTTCGCCGGCGACGAGCGGAAATCCCATGCGGAAGATGATCCCAGCCGGAGTGTTATGCCCCATGGTGGGCGCCAACTGTCGTGGTGTGGAACACAGCAGAGCCATCAGGGATGGCAAAGAAGGGACACACAAATGCATTCGGTGGCTCATGCAACGGGTTGGGCACGATGCACTACAAACACAGAGACATACCCAGGTTCAGGGCCCTCTTGGCGAGGTAAACACCCCTACTCCTGCAAGATGAACTATGTATGGTAGCTCGATGCTCAGTACAAGTTCTCCTTGAGCTGTTTCCTTAGCTACTATCAAGGGCTAGAGGAAGATGGGAGCTAGATGCTAACACTTCTCTTCTTCAACTCTTGTTTTCCCTACTCTTCACCTTACCTAGAACCCTGGCTCTGCCCTCCCTTATATACTGGTCTGGGGGGAAGATTACAATTCGGGTCCTAGGGTTTACTGTTTGGATATGGGTTTACAGGGCAGGGCCGGCTGTAGGGCCCAGTCGGTGGGCCAGGACCCAGTCCGCCCTTCTTTTAGCGTCATCCTTCTCTTTAGTGGTCACCCGGGCTTCCTTTGGGGCATCACCCTTGCTTTAACGGTCACCCAGACCGCTTTCGCCAGTCCAGCCGACCGCCTTGCTTTATCTTTGTCTGGTAGTGCTGGTCATGACGGCATGCCAGCTTCCTTGATGACGAGTGAGAGCCAGAAGCGTACTCCGCACGGAGCGCCAGTCCTTCCGTGCTCTCCATCGAATCCGAGGTGAGCCGGGTGGGAACGGCCACCCGGCCGGTTCTTCTGGCCACCGGCTAGACGGACCAGCCGGGAAGGCTATAAGCCCAGCCAGTCTTGCTTGCCAGACGGTTAGAGTTGTGATTCTGGGAGGCCAGGCGGCCTGCATCTTCTGGAGCCGGCCTACTTATGCCTGGCTTTCCCCACCCGGGGTTATCCCCCGACAGATTTTTTTATTCCCAATTACTTGATGGCGTAGGCACTGAAATGACGACCTGGGCACGCTACGAATGGAACGCACGTCGCACGCGCGGTTGCGATGGATGTGCCACCGTGGCATCATGGGGAACGGGTCCATGTTCTATTTTGTCCCTATCTGCAGTTTCCTCCCCGCATTAAATCCCTTTTCAGCTCTCTCTCGTCTCTTTGCGCTCTCTCGCTCGCAACCATCGGTATGCGGCGGATCCGAAGGCGGAAGAGGAGGTTGGAGGCGGAGGTGGATCTGTTCCGGCGAGGGGGGGGGTCTGGCACGACCCATAGGAGGTCTACATCAGGTCTCGGCGCGCAGCCGGGGCATTGATTTTCTCGGGGATTTCTCCTTTTTTTCGTTGGAATCTGACATTTGGGCACATTTATCGTTGATTCCTGACGGTGTTTTCGGCATATTTTCGAGCACCATGATGGATTTGGCGGTACGTTGATTTCATATCCATCCATGAAATTCGTCGCCTCTTTATGTGTTTTCACGCGATTTTGCGTGCTTGTGATTTTGCATGGTTCTCCAACGATTGATTTGCCGCGGAACTGCTCTGTAGGGTTCTATGAAACACATTCATGCTGATAGCCATTAAGGAAGGGGGATCTAGGGGGGTTTTGATGCGCATTATTACCAGAGGAATAGGATTAGTAGTTGATTAGTTGTTTTTGTTCTCAAATAAATTGCCAGCACAAACATGGTTTGTTGCATATATGATAGTAGTAGTTGCTAGTAGAAGTTGTTTTTTCGTAGTCTGCAAGTTGCTTATCGTAGACTAAAAGTTGCTTGTTTGACACTATTAGTTTCTCGACCTGACATGTTTGTTGCCTACATGACACTAAAAGTTGCTTGTATGATATTATTAGTTGCTTAACCTGATATGTTTATTGCCTACATGACACTAGAAGTTGATTGCCTGACATGCTTGGCTGAAAGTTGCTTGCATGTCTTTATTAGTTGCTAAACCTGACATGTTTGTTGCCTACACGACACTAGAAGTTGATTACCTGGCATTATTAGGTGCTATGGCATAAGTAGTTGGCTTGCCCGACATATTTGTTGCCTATATTGAACTAGAAGTTGCACAATTTTTATCATGTCATTTTTCCTTTCTATGCTTCTCTGTGATCTTAACTTGCTCAACCCAACCTGTTCATTGGCTATTCGACACTAGAAGTTTCTTCGAAATAACATCAATACTCAGAATATAGTTTCCTATAAGTAGTTGTTTTCCTGTCATAAGTAGTTGCTCAACTAAACCTGTATGTTTGCTTATCTGACATAAGTAGTTTCTCATCCCAACATATTTTTTGCCCACATGCAACTAGAATTTGCTAGTTAAAGTTTTAAAACTTTTTGTGTTTCCATGCTATGGTGAAGCAGGTGTGCATGATGAATGTGTCTGATCCTACAGTAGGTGGGGCCTCATCTTTAGGAAACCATCAAACTAAGTTTCCACCTACGAAGGAAGCTACTAAGCAAAGGAGAATTAATGCTCTGGTTAATCATGGCCCTCCTCTAGGGAAGCGGTCTAAACATACAATTGCAAAGAAACTTGTCGGTGATATTGTTGATATGGCGGAGAATCCAAAGAATAAGAGAAAAAAGATTGCAGCCACCAAGAAAATGGATAACTCTGATGTAAGTTCTACATGTGCTACCTACATTGTACTCATCCTAAATCCAATTACTCGTCAGATTTCCTACGGTTTTTTCTTAGCAGTAAATGCAATTTATTTTTCATTCCATGGAAATGTACTTGCTTCTCTGTCAATGATAGTTGCTCAACCAAAACACATTTGTTGCCTATATGGAAGTAGATGTTGCTACTTGAGGTTTTGATCAAAGTAGTTGTATATAAGATCCTGCGTAGTTGCTTCTCTCCAATAGTTAATTGCTTCTCTACAGTAGGTAGTTGCTCTAGGAGTTCGTAGCATGGAAAACAAAAACAATCTATCGCATGAACACACAAAAGCCAGGATTTAATCTACGAGATTAGTGCAACAAGTTTATAGAGTACTACCCTCGTAGATCCAAAGCGTTTAACGAGATCAGATTCTCG
This sequence comes from Avena atlantica, assembly GCA_910589765.1. NCBI lineage: Eukaryota > Viridiplantae > Streptophyta > Magnoliopsida > Poales > Poaceae > Avena > Avena atlantica. The sequence continues at coordinate 380,256,291 of OU342736.1, forward strand.
TGGTTGATGTAGTCGTTCACTTGCTGATCTTAAGATCGCTAAGACGATCCTTCCGGTGCCACATTCCGACAGCGCTTCCGCAGCCGGTCACACGTTCGGTACTCTATGAAGACATTCCTCTCCCTTGTTCTAGCAGGCATCAAAGTTGTAGAACTCCTCACGATTCCAGTAGCACGACGGTGTGGTGGTGGAGAAGGAGGAGTAGATCCTACAGGGCTTCGCCTAAGCCGGAGCAGGTATGGTGGAGTAGAGAGGGCCTCAGTGGATAGGGTTTATACGACGAGGGGAGGAGGCGCCGACAACTTGGGGTGGATGCGGAGGTGACTTGGAGGGCTAAGGCGGCGGCTTGAGAGGCGACGGCGTCCTAGGGTTTTTGGGGTGAGGTCCAAGGGGCGCCCCTCCCCTTGCTTATATGGGAGGGGGAGGCGGCAAGGGGAGTACGACTACTCCCCCAACTCCCTCTTGGCCGGTGTCTTGGGGAGGGAGAGGTTTCCCTCTCCCTTGTAGGTTTCCTTTCCCTCCTCCACTAGGACTTTGACTTTTCAAATTGGGATTTGACTTTTCAAGCTAGAGTTTGATTATCTCTCCCATATCCTTGGCCGACTTGACCTAGTGGTCTATGATCCTTCCCCATCAGGGTATGATGCATTCTACGTACCCCCTCCGGGGTGGTGGACCTTCTAGAACATTCTAGAAGCTTCCGGTCAAAACGCCAAAAATATTTCCGAACCCCGGAAATTGACTTTCCTTATATGAATCTTATTCTCCGGACCATTGCATAACTCCTCGCGATGTCCTGGATCTAATCCAAGACTCCGAACAACATTCAGTCTCCAACTCACATTCCATATGTACTAAACAACATTGAATCCTTAAGTGTGTCTCCCTATGGTTCGTGAACTATGCAGATATGATCGAGACACTTCTCCGATCTGTAAATTCATATGGTTCCCACATATTTATATGATTACATTGTGATCGAATGAACCATTCACATACGATACTGATTCCCTTTGTCGCGCGATACTTTACTTATCCGAGGTTTGATCGTTGGTCTCTACTCTTTACTCGCTCCGTGATATGACATCCCTTGTGACCTAGTCACATGCTTGAAGGCCAATTGTATGACAGTCCACCGAGAGGGCCTAGAGTATATCTATCCGTTATATGGATGGACAAATCCCACTCTTGATCCATGTGCCTCAACACATACTTTCAGAATACCTAATGCCACCTTTATAACCACCGAGTTATGAAAGTGGTGTTTGATGTCATCAAAGAATTCATCCGGTGATGGTGATTAACATGATCTCATGGTCGAAGGATTAGGTTACTATGTATTTGAAAGCTTATAGAAAATGAACCCTAAATGACTTGATTTTATGCTATGATATCTATAGGAGTGTGTCCATCATATCATCCAATGTCCATGATTAGGAAACCATGATCATCTATTAATCAACAAGCTAGTTTAACAAGAGGCTTACTAGGGACTCTTTTATGTTTACGAAACACACAAGTATTAATTTTTCTGGGTAATACAATTATATCATGGGATGTAAACATTTATCATAAACATAAATATATGATAATAACCATTTTATTATTGCCTCTTGGGCATATCTCCAACAGTCTCCCACTTGCAATAGAGTCAATAATCTAGTTTTGAAAAACTTGTGCATCCAACACCTATGGCGTTCTGATGTTGTATATACATGATTGCTAGTGGTTAACTAATCTTCGGATCCGACACTTTCAGGTCCGTGTGTAATTCCATGTCTTTGCGTCTCTACGTATCACTCATTCTCCAATGAGATGGCATTGTATAAATTTGGTCCTTTGGTGAAACCTTTAGTTCCTTTGGGATTAAAGCATGTAGATACAATTGTTGTACAATATATATTCATAGTACTAGCCCACTGTGAACAACACCTAATTTGATAACAAACTACTTGACACAAATACCCTCTCTTGCTGCTACAATAGCAGTCATATACTTAGCCTTTTGTTGTAGTATTTGTCACAACGTCTAAACTTTGGAACTTGACGAGTATCCAAATCTGTTATGGAACTTCCTTTCCATTACATTGTGCCACCCATAGTTTAAATTTTTGGTAAACTTAATTTGTATCTTGTGACAAAACTAGTCTCAATGTAATACTTTACATTGAATTATCTATCTATTTGTCACCTCTACAAGAATAACATATTCTTAGTTCTTCCATAGATTATAAGAATATCCTTACTATCGTCCAATAATCATCTTATGAATCATTCTGGTATATGCTCATAACATTTAGAGCATAGGATATATATGTATGTGTACATATCACAATATGATCAAAATACTATTTCATTCACCAAGTATCAAAATACTTGAATCTTTGGTTTACTTACCAAGTGTTAATACACTTGAATCTTGATTCAATCCTTTCTTTGCGACAAGAATCTTTCTTGTCATTTCCATACTGAAATCATTCAATATCTCATCTATGTACATTTGGCACAACCATATTAGCGTCTCAATCTATCCATATAGACATTGATGCCAAATATTCGCGTTTTACCTAAGTATTTCATCAAGATGAAATTCTTAACCTGTGTCAATAAAAGATACATCATTTAAAATCAACAATATGTCTTTCATATAATGTATCATAAATATGTCTTAGCGCTCCCACTTAATTTCTTGCAAATGCAAGCATCTTCATCGTCTCCAATGCAATTAAACCTTTTAACAGTTTCATCATGGTGAAGATTTCAACTCCGCGATGCTTACTTCAACCATTGAAGTTTGCATACACTCTTAGCATCCTTTGAATTAACAAAACCCTTTGGATCGTGTCATGTACATGTCATAGGTAACCATTCTATAAGAAGAACTTTGTTTTGTTTGTTCAACTATAATATACCAATTTATGTAGTGGTTGCTACATTAATTCGTCTAGACTAAATATCGCTATGAAAGATTAAATCTTGTCATAATCAACTCCTTGAACATTGTCGTGAACTCTTTCTCGACATGTCGACTATTTCATAGATGTGAAACATCCATGTCTATTTCTTTATAGATCCAAATACGACTGTGAGGTCTTACACCTTTTAGAGGCTCTTTCAAGTTTAAAACTTGATTTCTCGTGTATGGAACTATCACGGATTCTATGGCTTCAAGCCATATGATGGAGTCAGGGCCAATCATTGCTTCTTTGCATATAGTCGGTTCATCATTGTCAAACAACAATAATTTATTCTCAAATCTCAATATTTGATTATTTACCAGACCTACTTGGTTCAATAGGAACTTAGAGCTCCGTGACCACAAGCTTTGAGGCACATGAGCTATGAGCATTGTTGCTGCCTCCGGTACAATTTCCGGTGCTGCGCAACTCATCACATATTAGCTAAAGTTCAATAACCTTATCAAAGTTCTATTGTCCTCCCACTTAACTTTTCACGAAAAGTTCCTTCTAAAGAAAATTGACGTTCTAAGAGACAAACAATTTTGTCTTCGGTGTTATGGAGGAATACCCAACGGTTATTCAAAATAACATACAAATACATGCTCATCCGTCTTTGGTTGTAAACATTTTACTTATTGATACGTCGGAAACGTATCTATAATTTTTGATGCTCCATGCTTGTTTAGTATCTACTTTGCTTTGCTTTGTATACACTTTGAGCTGCTTTTTACATGTTTTCTGGTACTAACCTATTAACAAGTTGCAACAGTGTCAGATGCCTGTTTTTTGCTATTTTTGGTTTCTGAAAAGCTAGTAAAGAAATATTCTCGGAATTGGACAGGACAAACGTCAAAGTCAATTACTTTCTGTGGGGAACAAGAAGTCCAGAGGGGAGCCGGAGAGGCAGGACAGGGCGGCCAGACCCACCCTAGGCACGGGTGGGCCCTGCCCCGCGCCTGGGAGGGGTGTGGGGCCCCTGGCTACCGCCTCGGCCTCCCCCTTCGCCTATAAGAAGCCCCCGATGCAGAAACCCTAAGCACCTGATCAAATATCCACGAAACCGTCTGTAGCTGTCGCCACCATCGTCCCTAGATCTGGGGGATCTGAAGTTCTTCCCGGCACCCTACCAGAGGGGAGATCATCCCGGAGGCTTTCTCTCCGGTATGATGCGTGAGTAGTTCCACTTTGGACTATGGGTTCATGTAGTAGCTAGATGGTTGTATCTCCTCCTTTGTGCTTTCATGTATAGATCTTGTGAGTTCCATTCATGATCAAGATCTAATCTATTTGTAATCATGCATGTTGTGTTTGCGGGGTTCCGATGGATATTGAGATTATTATGTTGGTTTGATTAATGGTTTTGTCTTTATGATTCTATCATGTATGTGTTGTTTGTGATCTTGCATGCTGATACGTCGGAAACGTATCTATAATTTCTGATGTTCTATGCATGTTTAGTATCTACTTTGCTTTGTTTTGTCTACAGTTTGAGGTATTTTTATACACTTTCTGGAACTAACCTATTGACAAGATTCCACAGTGCCAGTTGCCTGTTTTCTGCTGTTTTTGGTTTCAGAAAGATAAAAAATGAATATTCTCGGAATTGGACGGGACAAAAGCCAAAGTTCATATTTTACCTGAAGCGATACAGAAAATCAAAGACGAGACGGAGGAGGAAACTAGGGTGGCCACACCCTAGGTGGGCGCGGGCCCACCCTAGGCCGCGCCCACAGGGGGTGTGGGCCCCTTGGACGCCTCCTTGGCCTCCCCCTTCGCCTATAATATGCCTCTGACCCAAAAACCCTAAGGCAACCCAGAAGAAATCCACGAAAACCTCTACTGCGCCGCTGCCCCGAAGGGGAGATTCGAGGGACAGAAAGTCTCTGTTTTGGCACCCTACTAGGACGGGGAAGTGCTCCCGGAGCCATCTCCATCGATCTCCATTGCCATCTCCATCACCATTGTTGATTCCTATGAAGAGGAGGGAGTAGTTATTCCTCAGGGCTAAGGGCTCTACCGGTAGCTATGTGTTTATCTCTCTCTCTATGCATGATCTTGTGGTCATGAGCTTTGTAATCAAGTAGATCTACCTTGCTACTCAAGTGCTTCATTAGACCTCTGCTCTCCCCATGTGTGTGAAAGTGACGGCGTGCATGCCATGGTGGCACTTAGGCTTGAGTCTACATAAATACTCTTTGTGCTTTAATAGATCTATGCTTTTCCCCACGTGTGTGAAAGTGACAGCGGGCATACCGTGTGTGGCCCTTTGGCTAGATTGAATATTTTTATGAGTTATATTTGGAGTTGGATGTCTCTATCAAATTGTGGTGTTTGTTTGAACCATCTAACGCTCAAGGTGACAGTGTGGGGTTATCTTGATTGGGGAAGATGGACTTTGAGGTGTGCTGTTATAGCCCTACCAAGTATTAGAGTGCCTAACCGGAGAGTAGTTAAGAGTAGTATCATGAAGAGAGGATATTTATATGAGAGAGTGTTCACTAGTGAAATTATGATCCCTAGGCCTTGTTTCTAAGCATTGAAACACCGTTTGCATCTAGATCTGTTGCATGTTTGCTTGCTTTAGTCTTTACCTCACCATCAAGCTCCATCAAAGTCTTTTATGACATTATGACACTCACACACGTTACCCCACGTAAACAACAAGTCAGAAGCTATTTTCTGGCACCGTTACCACTTGTATTTCACTATCTCTTCGCCGAACTAGTGCACCTATATTGGGTGTATTGGGGACACAAGAGACTTCTGTATCTTGATTGCAGGGTTGCTTGAGAGGGAATACCTTTGACCACTTCCTCCCTGAGTTCAATAAACCTTGGGTAATCCACTTAAGGGAAACTTGCTGTTGTTCTACAAACCTCTGCACTTGGAGGCCCAACAACTGTCTACAAGAATAGAAGTGCGTAGACATCAAGCTCTTTTCTGGCGCTGTTGCCGGGGAGGTACGATAAAAGGTACTCACATCCTCCGGTGTGAGTGCTCGAAGTTATTTCCTTTAGATTCTGCAATTGTGTCTTTTTGTTTCTTGTTTTCACTAGTTAGGCTTAATGGAAAACAACAAAAAATTAGAGAGCTTTATAGTGTTTATCTTGAGTTAGGACATGAAGTGTTTGAAGAGAAAATTAAAAAACCTATGGAACTTTATTTGCATGCTAATAGCAATGTTATTAGTATGAATTCTTTGGACACCGTTGCTAATGCTCTGGAAAAGTCTAAGTTTGGGGAAGCTAGTTTTGATGAAAATGATCTTTTTAGTTCCCCAGCTTTGGAAGATAAATATTCTATTGCTTATGATGATTACAATGATGAGTATGATATTTTCATTCCACCTACTATTGAGAAGAAAATTTATTGTGATTACAATATGCCTCCTATATTTGATGATTATGGTGATGAGAAATAGTAATGATAGCTATTTTGTTGAATTTGCTCCCACTACAATTAATAAGAATGCCTTTTCTTATGTGGAGAGTAATAATCATTTTATGCATGTGGCTCATGATAAGAATGTTTTATGTGATAGTTATATTGTTAATTTTATTCATGATGCTACTGAAAGTTATTATGAGAGAGGGAAACATGGTTTTATGCATCTCAATAATATTAAGTTTCCCCTCTTTATGTTGAAAATTTTGAAGTTGCACTTGTTTTGCTTTCCTATGCTTGTTGCTTTGTGCTTTCATGACTTGCTTATTTACAATATTCCTTTGCATAGGAAGTGGGTTAGACTTTAATGTGTTTTTAATTTGCTTCTTGATTCTCTCTTTGACTTCAATTCATAATTCTTATGTGAGCATCTTCTCAAGCTATCAAGCCTAACTTAAAGGCGTTAAAAAAAAGTACTTGTTGGGAGATAACCCAAAAGTTTCCTTGAGTCTTGGAAGTTATTACTTCGGTAATGATCTCTTCTTATCCTTTTTATTTGCTTTTTGTGCCAAGAATAACCTCTAATGAGAGGGAAGTAAGATTTGGGGAGTTGATGTCCCAAAACAGATTTCTGTCCTCCACCATAAATATTCGTGAGGAGTCTCTGTAACTCGCCTTGAGCTCAAAATTTACGAATAAATCCCCCAGTATGTTGGATAACTTTCGTTAGTTCAACACTTTTTGATTTGAGCAACAGAATATGTTCTAAAAAGTCGGTTTCTACCCGCTGGTCTGTTTTGATAGATTTCTGCCATTATTTGCATTTGCTTCTTATTGATTCCTTTTTGAGTTCTCTTCAGGTAAATTGCGCTTTTTGAAGGATTTGCTACAGTAGCTTGTGTTTTTAGTGAAAAGTTTTGTTGTTCCAAACCTTTTCCTAAGGGTCTAATATCTTTTGAATACACTAATGTTGCTAATGAAGATTGTGTGAAGTTTTGTATGAAGGAAAAAATTCAGGTGTAGAGAGAGAATGATGCAATGAGATGAAGAATGGACAAAAGCTCAAGCTTGGGGATGCCACCCCGGTGTCACCCCAAGAAATATTCAAGAGGTACAAGCGTCAAAGCTTGGGGATGCCCAAGGCATCCCCTTCTTCATCAATAAAAATCTTAGGTCTTTCTAGACACTTTGTTTTTATTGTTTCATGCATAGTTGTGTTGTTCTTGGAGCGTCTTAGTTTTCGTTTTTGGTTTTTGTTTGATTAGTTTGCTTGAGTAAGTTGGTTGGTTACACCACACTTCTTTTGGAGAGAGACACACTCTGTTTCCATTGCCTAGAACACTCTAGTTTTCATTCTTATTGTCTTGTGAGTGTTCTCTTTTGCTAGCACTGCGTTCAGCCTTAGTTTTCTTGTGCTTTCATCTTAGAACTTTTTAGTTCCTTTTGTGGATTTGTGAGACAAGCTCATTGATCTTTGTTGATTATTATCTTTGTGAGTTGTTTCAAATAAGTTGCTTGGTGTTGGAAAAGAGTAGACAATTTTATGCTTAAGTGGTACAAAAGTGAGCTTGCTTTGACTGTGGCTTGGGCTTTAGCATGTCATGCTAGGTGTTGTTTTGACCTTACGCTTAGTGATTATTGATGTAACATGACTTGCTCTAAATAATTGAGAGTGCTTAATGTGCCTTAAAGGAATCATGCGTTGTTTTAGCATACAAAAGCATAATATTGTGGTATTCTCCTTTGATGCTTTGTTTGGGTTGACTTGGCACATGCTTACACCATGTTATGACTATGACAAGTCACCATTAGCTTCTATGATCATTTAGTCATTGACTTGTAGTACCACTCTTTGCTTTGATTAGTATGCTTTGTTGCTCTGCATGATTATAGCCATTATGCTATCTTAGTTGGTTGCTCCCAGTCTTTTGCTAGCCTCCACTTGTATGAGTAAGTTCTACTTATGCTTCCAACTCCCAAGAAACCAAGTTTTTCCAAAGTGTCCACTATAAACTCCTATGCATGGTGTGTTACACCATTCCAAGTATATTCTTGTTTTCAGCTACCTTCCAATTAAAAACTATTTTGTTATGTGAAAACTTAGTGATTAAATCCCTCACGAACTTGATGGCACACTTTAGTCTTTGCCCCTAATAAACTTGAACCATTGTGACAACTTTGTTGTATATGCTTGCAATTATAAGTTGGAGTTAGCAGAACCGTGCTGTCACGGGGAATGTTTTCAACATTGCACTTGTACTTTTGTACTCAGTTGATATCATGCTCTTTTGTCTATGGATGTTACCTGCGTGAAATGAAGTGGGAACTTGTAAGTCCATGGAGTTTGTATTCTATGTTAGAGAAACGCCTGGGCCGCTAGCCTAAGCTATGCCTAATCATGGTGGAAACTTGCAGCATCACCATAATGAGCTATCTATGAAGCATCCTCAATAAAAAGCTATGCATATGGTAAATAAAAAGATTGCTGAGATGCTCATTGTCTGCTTGCCTTGTCATTTTGGTTATGGGAAAGCTCATGTACCATGTGCAAGGGGTACCTCGTTGGCGGTTCTCAATGATATGCAAATACTTACAATGACAAGAACTTACCTGGGCCCAAAGTTGAGTATGCATGAGGTGTGGCCCTCGTATTCTAGGGACTTGAGATTGCCAACTTATAGTTTGTCCAGCATATACTCCATCTTTGCCACTTTAACCTTAATCACTTCAAGATGCTTATGATAGGGGCAATGAGGGCTGAAAGCTAACAAGTACCATAATTTTTGGAAGCTCTTTTTGAAACTTGAAATCCCTGCTTCCTTTTATAAAAGGCCCTTCTTCCACCACTATTGAGTCTCCACCTTCTACCTTTAGGCACCATTGAGAGAGCATAGTTGCCATTCTTAGTTCTATGTGTAGTGTCCCAAAACTTATTGATTGATGCATATTGTTGATATTACTTGTTCTTGTGCTATTTGTATCTAGTCACTCTTATGAACTTTGAAGGTGTCCTATGCATCTATATTGCTACTCTATGAGGGACAAGATGATTGCCACTATGCTATGTTTTCTGTATGTGAAACAAACAAACGTTTTCAATGCATGTTATTTGTGATCTTTGTTTGTAGCCTTTCATGTTGCATGTATAGTTACTTTGTCTTACTGCTAGAACTCCATCTTTCATGCACATGTTTAAAGTTCTTTGATCCCAGCTTTCAATGATTGCAAATGGTTTGATCTTGATTTTGATGGTGCATGTCACCTAAAAAAATATTCTTTTATCACTTACCTACTCGAGGACGAGCAGGAGTTAAGCTTGGGGATGCTTGATACGTCGGAAACGTATCTATAATTTTTGATGTTCCATGCTTGTTTAGTATCTACTTTGCTTTGTTTTGTCTACAGTTTGAGGTATTTTTATACACTTTATGGAACTAACCTATTGACAAGATGCCACAGTGCCATTTGCCTGTTTTCTGCCGTTTTTTGGTTTCAGAAAGCTAAAAAACGAATATTCTCGGAATTGGATGGGACAAAAGCCAAAGTTCATATTTTACCGGAAGCGATACAGAAAGTCAAAGACGACATAGAGGAGGAAACCAGGGTGGCCACACCCTAGGTGGGCGCGGGTGATACGTTGGAAACGTATCTATAGTTTTTGATGCTCCATGCTTGTTTAGTATCTACTTTGCTTTACTTGTCTACACTTTGAGGTGCTTTTTACATGTTTTCTGGTACTAACCTATTAACAAGCTGCAACAGTGCCAGATGCCTATTTTCTGCTGTTTTTGGTTTCAGAAAAGTTAGTAAAGAAATATTCTCGGAATTGGATGGGACGAAGGACAAATCAATTACTTTCCGTGGGGAACAAGAAGTCCAGAGGATCTGAAACTCTTCCCGGCACCCTGCCGGAGGGGAGATCATCCGGAGGCCTTCTCTCCGGTATGATGCGTGAGTAGTTCCACTTTGGACTATGGGTCCATGTAGTAGCTAGATTGTTGTATATCCTCCTTTGTGCTTTCATGTATAGATCTTATGAGCTCCGTTCATGATTAAGATCTAATCTATTTATAATCATGCATGTTGTGTTTGCGGGGATTCGATGGATATTGAGATTATTATGTTGGTTTGATTAATGGTTTTGTCTTTATGATTCTATCATGTCTGTGTTGTTTGTGATCTTGCATGCTCTCCGTTGCTAGTGGTTATCTTGTCCAAGTAGTTGCTAGTGACTCCAAGTGGGGGTATTTATGCTCAATAGTGGGTTCATGCCTCTAGTTTCCAAGGGAAGTGACAATAATCTCTTCGGTTATAGATGTGTTGTTGCTACTAGAGAGAAAACAACGGTCTCTTGTTCATGGAACATGTGGACTGTTTACCTTACACACTTTGCTTAAAGTAGTTGTCTGTTGCTTGCAACTTAATACTGGAGGGGGTTCAGATGATAACCTGAAGGTGGACTTCTAGTCATAGATGCAGTTGGATGGCGGTCTATGTATCTTGTTGTATTGCCCAATCAACCTCATGGTATCTTTCTGACTAGTAATTACATTGTTAGGCCTTGCTCAGTTCCTGTCAATTGCCCCGTTGTAATTTGTTTACCCTTCATGCCATGTTGTTTATCTAAGGAGAGCATCTCTAGTGAACTATGGACCCCGGTCCAATCTTTACCATTGATACATCTTCCACTGTTACTTGTTTACTTGCTGCAAACCATTACCTTCCACACCATACGTTTAATCTTTTGTTACAGCAAACCGGTAAGCTTGACAACCTCACTGATTCGTTGGGGAAAAGTCTTGAGTTTGTGTTGTGCAGGTCTCCGTGTTGCTTGCAACACCTGTGTGACGTTTCATTTCTCCTACTGGTTCGATAACCTCGGTTTCTTACTGAGGAAAACTTGCTGCTGTGCTGCTTCATACCTTGCTCTTGGGGTTTCTAACGAAGAGTCCCACGACAAGTGCGGGGCGCCATCACCTATGCCTAGCATACCAAAATTTTAAGAAAGGACAACTTGGGTTTTATCCCAAACCATAACTTATATGGTGTCATTTCAATAGATCACGATGGATCCCTTTTCAGTGTAAAAGCGGTAGTCACTAAAGCTTTTAATCTTTTAAAATACAATAGTAGTTCTATAACTTACACCTTTTATCTTACCACGTCAAACAAGGTTTTATTACATATCTCGAGCACTCCATACTCATATGGTGTTTTGGGAAATGCAAATCCATGGAACGATTCCTCAAATCTTAGGTGTTATGCTAAACTTGTAACTCAAATATCTTCCGTTATGATCCAATCATAAACTCTTTATTTTCTTGTTACAATGATTTTCCACTTCATCTTGAAAGTCTTTGAACATTTTCAAATATTTTGCACTTCTTCCTCATTAAGTAAATATACACATATATTCACTCAAATTTCCGGAGAAAGCATATGAAGTTGAAACCCATCGCTCATGACTACACATAATGGACAACATACATCAATATGTACAAATTACAATAAGTCAGTCATTCGTTCTTATAGGACTTTGAACACAGTTTTAATTATCTCCAGGAAAGTCTCATAAGAGTCATTTGATCAAAATCAAAAGACTCCAGAATTCCATGAACATGGAGTTTCTTCATGTTTTCTTTCCAATATAATTTTAACGACGACGTCACTTCTTTAAGTGATCTTTCAATCCTTTGTCTTTCAACATTTTAGCATTAATTTTATGGACGTGATTTATCCAACCAGATTTGTAAATCACCCATCTTTTATGGATTACGACAATTATTTGAACAACCCTTTTGTTCTCATAATACCCGATTGAAATAACAATTACTGAAACAAATCTTGAAGGTAAGCTTTGATGTTAACGAGCAACATAACAACACTTTGTTTGTTTTCGATGCACATCATCACCTATTCTCTTGCTAGTTACTTAGGCCATTGTAGGTCATGAATTGTGTTGTTTTGTATGACATTTCGCACCAAAAAATTCGGTATCCAATACCCAAGAACCACATTATTTAACAAGCAAAGAATACAGCCATAACATGTATATCATCTATATACCCGAGATGAACAATTCAAATCTTTTCTTTTCCTACCAAATATTTCTAAGATTCTATTTTAGCATTTCCTTTTATTTTTAAAAGAATCTATCAACATCAATAGCGGCTCCATACACATGACACATAGTCCAAAGCGTGTATAGTCAAATACTAATGTCTTTGGACTTGCACCTTGAAGTAGATCACCATTATCAAATGTTTGGTGTTCTTTCAAAATCCATTCTTTACTAATATTTTAGTTTAGTAAACATTTTGCCTACATCTTATATTCATCCTTATCATGAAAATTTTCATGATCAAGCTACTATAGCTTATAAAGGTGAATCGCGAGTATAAAGCTGCTTTCCAAAACCTTTTGGAGGATTAGGACGACCAGCGTCTCCAACCTTCACAAATTCTCATCAAATGTGAGAATATATATTTTGCTAAATTATATTCTATCATGTTGCAACCAAAATATTGTTTTAGATATCGCAATATCTTCCACATATGATGGTTTCTGAAATAATTCTTTCAGCTCCTAGATAACCTTGACATTAAAACAATCTTTTGAATATCAAGAATCATGGAGGCAAACATGATACTTTTGATACTAACACTAGAATTGTTACTCTTGATTTAATACCAATTATTAAACTTCACGGAGTAAACGGAGTTTGCTAAAAGTTTACAATATGATTTTTAAACTTTAGATTGACATTCAAAACAATACAACAATAATTCGTAAAGTAACTAAATCCAGAATTCTATAGTTCTATTATCTCAATTATAAGTAAGCGTAAGGTGGTGAACGGATGTCAATGGCTACAACAATTATGCAAATTCACTTTTATTTAATTTATGATAAATTGTGTTCAACTTTTAATCATATTACCATTGAACTCCCACTCAAAACAACATCCCTCGAGTCGTTTTGGTGATTACACAAACCAAATCCAATACACCAAATCCGATCATCACGAGAGATGATGTAGCTTTAAAGGCGAATAATCAACATGTTCATCATATCATCCATATGACTCATGCTTTACCTTTCAGTATTCCGTGTTCCGTGGTCATGTCTATAAATTCCAGGCTTGTCAATATTAACCTTAGTATTCACATGTGCAAATCTGGTTTGCACCCGTTGTATGCACGCGCAGAATCTATCACACCCGATCATCACGTGATGCTTCGAAACGACGAGTCTTAGAAACGGTGCCTACTAAGGACGAACACTTTATTACTTGATATTTAGTGAGAGGGATCATCTTATAATGCTACCATCGTGATCTAAGCAATACAAGATGCATAAAAAGGATTAACATCACATGAAATTCATAATATGTGATATGATATTGCCTTTCTTCTTGTGCCTTCGATCTCCATCTCCAAAGCACAAACATGATCTCCATCATCACTGGCATGGCGTCAAGGTCAATGGCGCCGCTTCATGGTTGTCCTCCACCAACAACTACTATTAAAACTACTTTGATGAATAGACACGGCATGTCTTAAACGGAATTTAAAGACAACCATAAGGCTCCTGCCGGTTGCCAACTTACAATAAGGATCATTGCATACATCATATATAATCACAATCATGTCCATATCACATCACAACACAATCCCTATAAAAACAAGTTAGACGCCTCTAATCTACTTTGCATGTTTTACGTGGCTGGGGCTTTCGCATTAGAACCGTTCTAACTTACGAACATGAACCACAATGTTGATACAAGTATTGTCAGGTGCCCATTGTAAATTGAATCTTCACTATGGCGGGAGAGACAGACACCCGCAAAGCCACTTGTGCAATGCAAGTTGCACGTTGAGCGTGGAGCAAGTCTCATGTACGATGACATGTAAGGTTAGCCCGGGCCACTTCATCCCACCATCCAGCAAGATGAAAAGTACACGAAAAGCAAGCGACAACAACAACATCAACGCCCACAAAACCATTGTGTTCTACTCGTGCAATAGATCTACGCATTGACATGGCTCTGATACCACTGTACGGGTTCATAGCATGGAAAACAAAAAAATTCTATCTCATGAACACACAAAATCCAGGATCTAATCTACGAGATCGGTGCAACGAGTTTATAGAGTACCAACCCTCGTAGATCCAAAGCGTTTAACGAGATCTGGTTCTCGTTGTTGATGTAGTCGTTCACTTGCTGATCTCAAGATTGCAAAGATGATCCTTCTGGCGCCACATTCCGGCAGTGCTTTCGCAGTCGGTCACACATTCGGTACTCGATGAAGACCTTCCTATCCCTTGTTCCAGTAGGCAGCAGAAGTTGTAGATTTCCCTGCGATTCCAGCAGCATGATGGTGTGGTGGTGGAGATGGAGGAGTAGATCCTGCAGGGCTTCGCCTAAGCCGGAGCAGGTATGGTGGAGTAGAGAGGGCCTCGGTGGCTAGGTTTTAGACGCAGAGGGGAGGAGGCGGCTGCGACTTGGGGTGGAGGCGTGATACGTCGTAAACATATCTATAATTTTTGATGTTTCATGCTTGTTTAGTATCTACTTTGCTATGCTTTGTTTACTTTGAGGTGTTTTTATATGTTTTTCTGGACTAACCTATTATCAAGTTGCCACAGTGTCAGTTGCCTGTTTTCTTCTGTTTTTGGTTCTAGAAAAGGCAGAAAATCAATATTATCAGAATTGGACGGGACAAAAGCCAAAGTCAATATTTCACCGAGGGGAACACGGAACCACAAAGCAGAGACGAAGTAGGGCACCAGGGTGGCCACACCCTACGATGGTGCGGGCCCACCCTAAGCGCGCCACCAGGGGTGTGAACCCCCTGGACCTCCACCGACCTCATCTCCTTCGCCTATAAGAAGCCCCCGACTCAAAAACCCTAAATCATCGACCAGAAAGCCACAAAAAGTTCCATAGCGCCGCCGCCACCGAAGGGGAGATTCGGGGGACAGAAAGTCTCTGTTCCAGCACCCTGTCGGGACGAGGAAGTGCCCCTGGAGCCATCTACATCGATCTCCACCACCATCTCCATCACCGTTGCTGATTCCCATGATAAGGAGGGAGTATTTCTTCCTCGAGGCTAAGGGCTCTACCGGTAGCTATGTGTTCATCTCTCTTTCTATGCATGATCTTATGATCATGAGCTTTGTAATAAAGTAGATCTACTCTGTTACTCAAGTGCTTTAATAGATCTCTAGCTCTCCCCACGTGTGTGAAAGTGACAGCATGCATACCGTGGTGGCACTTAGGCTAGAGGTTACATAAATACTCAATTGCTTCAATAGATCTATGATTTTCCCCATGTGTGTGAAAGTGACAGCGTGCATGTTGTGCGTGGCACTTAAGCTAGGTTATATATATATCATGAGTTATATTTTGAGTTGGATGTCTCCATAAAATTGTGGTGTTTTTTGAAACCATCTAGCGCTCAAGGTGACAGTGTGGGGCTATCTAGATGGGGAAAGCGGGTTGGAAAAAACGGATAACTGCATTAAGTAATGTGTGTAAAGTAAACAATACAATTGTTCTATGAACAAATGATTGTTGTTTTCTCCCTAGTAGCAATAGCACATCTACAACCTTAGAGATTTCTGTCACTTTCCCAGATTACTCGAAGCATGAACATACTATCGAGCATAAATACTTCCTCTTAGAGTCACAAGCATCTACTTGGCCAAGATAGCTACTAGCAACGGAGACCATGCAAGATCATAAATAACACAAACATGATAGAATTAATAATCAATCTGACATAGTATCTCAATATCTATCGGATCTCCGCAAACACAACATGTATGATTACAAATAGATGATCTTGGTCATGAACGAAGCTCATAAGATCTAAACATGATAGAACAAAGGAGGAGAAACAAACATCTAGCTACGGTATGGACCCATAGTCTAAGGGTGAACTACTCATGCGTCATACCGGAGGCTAACATGGTGATGAAGAAGGCCTCTGGGATGATCTCTCCCCTCCGGTAGGGTGCCGGAAAGAGCTTCAGATCGCCCCGATCTAGGGACGATGGTGGAGATCTAATCGGGTGCTTAGGATTTCTACATCGGAGTGACTTTATAGGCGAAGGGGCAAGGTCGATGGGTGCCCGAGGGGCCCACACCTAGTGGCGGCATGCCCCCTGGGCCGCGTGTCCCTAGGGTGTGGCCACCTCATGGCTCCCCTTCGGCTGCCCTTCGGACTCTGTGTTCTCTCCGATAAAATATTGACTTTGGCTTTTGTCCCGTCCAATTCCGAGAATATTTCTTTACTAGATTTTCTAAAACCAAAAACAACAAAAAACAGACAACTAACACTGCGACATCTTTTTAATAGGTTAGTCCTAGAAAATGTATAAAAATACCTCAAAGTGTAGACAAAACATAGCAAAGTTGATACTAAACAAGTATGGAACATCAAAAATTATAGATACGTTTACGACGTATCAAGCATCCCCAAGCTTAACTCTTGCTCGTCCTCGAGTAGGTAAGTGATAAGAAGAAGAATTTTTTAGGTAACATGCACCATCACAATCTTGATCAAACCATTTGTAAATCATTGAAAGCTGGGAACAAAGTACTCTAAACATGAGCATAAAAGATGTAGTTCTAACAATAAGACATAGCAACTATGGTGCAACATGAAAAGATACAAACAAAGATCATGAATAACAATGCATTGAGAGAAGTTTGTTTGTTTCACATACAGAAAACATAGCAAGAGTGGTATTCAGCTTGCCCTTCATGGAGTAGCAAAACATAAATGCATAGGACACCTTCAAAGTTTATAAGGGCGACTAGATACAAATAGTTCAACAACAAGCAATATCATCATTATGAATCAATCAATAAGTTTTGGGACGATGCACATAAAACTAAGAATGACAACTATTCTCTCTTAATTGGTGCATAAAGATAGAAGGTGGAGACTCAACATAAAAGTAAGAAGAAAGGCCTTTCATAAAGGGAAGCAGGGATTTCAAGTTTCATAAAGAGCTTCCAAAAATTATGGTACTTATTAGCTTTTAGCTCTCATTGCCCCTATCACAAGCATCTTGAAGTGATTAAGGTTAAAGTAAAACAAATATGGAGTATTGATACGTCCATAACATATCTATAATTTTTGATGGTTTTATGCTATTATTATGCTTTTGACACTTCTTTTTATATAAAGTTCATGAATTATTTGGACTAACCTACTAATAGTTGCAAAAGTGCACAATATTCTTGTTTTACACTTTGATGTATACGAATTATCAAGAATACAAGTGGAGCCCTTATTGGAGTTAAATTGGGATTTTCCAAAAACTCGTCTCAGAATTCTTTTTGAAGATGGTCACGTTTAGGGTCAAAGACGGAGTCAAACAGAAAACTCTTCAACTACAAAGTTGTAGGAAATTTCGTCACAATCCTTATGGACATAAAATTTATCTCATTCCGAGTCCGGACGGGCCTGATTTACTGCAGCCCAAGATGGGGTGACGGGAATCCGAGAAGCTATATAAAGGCAGGAAACCTAATTCATGAGAGACACCTCCACCCACGAATTTGCAGCCACCAAAGCCACGTTTTTGCCTCCCCCATGGATCCCATCTCCATGAGGAAGGTCTCCCAATAAGCCATGAAGGAAGGGGGCTAAGGGGCGGTGCTCCCCCATGATACCGGCGACGGGGAAGGAGTCCCCTGTGCCGCCGTCGGCCCCGCCCCCGCCCTCTTCACCATCTTCACCACCATATCCATCACCTAATCCTCCTAGTATGCAGTGGTTCATCCTCCCACACACCTCTGTACCGTCCTATGTAAACATGATGTTTGATGCTATAAGTTATAATCCTATGATCTATGTCATGTTTGTGTAGTTTCTTTGTTCTTAGATTGAATGGTTCAACGTCTTTGGTTCATTAGAGTTGTATGTTTATATGGTACAGTCCTTTGGTGTCCATTATATTTGTGCCCGCATGGATTAAACATCATACGGTCTGTAGTATGTGTAAGAGGAAGGGGAAGTTCTGCCAGAGTGACAGAAACCTAAGGACGCGAACCGAAACGTTGCACGCATGAGAGTAAGAGGACCATTAACTTAAGGCTATGATTGGGGAAACCTTAATGCATTGTTAATAATTATGGATGTTTGCTAACAATCCAATCATATAGTACATGTAATTCCAAGTAATGAAGCACATGTATATTTATCCTCTCCCACATAAAAACTGCATAAAAAACAATGACCCGATTTATTCGCCAATTAAACTTGGACAAAGCCACCATAATTACCACCACTATTCCACACTCATGGTTCTATTAGTTTAGTGTATTTTATTGCTGTAGAAACTAGCTTTAATTTCTTGTTATTTATTATCTTACAAAGCTTTCTCTAGTACTCGTTTTGTTGCTCTAGTTTTATTTCCTAGATAATGCAAACATTTAGTATGCATAGAGTTATATCAGTGGTTGATAGAACTTGAGAGAATATTTATCCTACCTTTAGCTCCTCGTTGGGTTCGACACTCTTACTTATCGAAAAGTTTACACACGATCCCCTATACTTGTGGGTATCAAGACCTTTTGTGGCGCCGTTGCCAGGGAGCAATAGCGTGTGGATGAATATTCTTGTGTGCACCTGTTTACTTTATCTCTAAGTAGTTTTTACTTTCAGTTTTAAGTTGATATCTATCTTAGTATGGATAGGGATTGCGAATTACAAAAAAAAATTAGTTGTACTTGTTACCTAAAAACGTTTTCAAAAAGGAAAGTGATTGGAAAGATGAGTAATGGTTAAGTGGGGATCGACCTTGAACACTTGTATTCATGCCTATGAAACCTAAACAAATCTTCCCATGGAAGCTTTTCAACTGAACTAAGGCACCATTAAATATCAATTCACATTCAAGAAAGGTATAGAATACCTGTTGCCTCTCCTATTAAAACAAAAGTTGCTCTTAATGCTTCTTTATTTGAAAATACATGAATCTTGCTTCTTGTGCCTAACTTAAAGGCGTTAAATAAAAATACTTCTTGGGAGATAACCCAATAGTTTTCTTGAGTCTTGGAAGTTATTACTTCTGTAATAACCTCTCGTTATCCTTTTTATTTGATTTTTGTGCCAAGAATAACCTCTAATAAGAGGGAAGTAAGATTTGGGGAGTTGCTGTCCCGAAACAGATTTTTGCGCTCCACTGTAAAAATTCTTAAAAGATCTCTGTAAGTGTGATTGAGCTGTAATTTTCTGAATAAATCCCCTAGTTTATTATCTAACTTTCGTTAGTTCAACACTTTTTTATTTAAGCAACAGAAGATCTTCGAAAAAATCGGTTTCTACCTGCTGGTCTGTTTTGACAGATTTCTGCCATTATTTTTCATTTGCTTCTTATTGATTTCTTTTTGAGTTCTTTTTGGTAAATTGAGCTTTTTGAAGGAAGTTGCTACTGTAGCTTGTGTTCTTATTGGATTTTTTATGTTTTGAACAAAACACCAAAGGTTTTATTATCTTTTGAATGCACTAATGTTGCTAATGAAGATTGTGTGAAGTTTTGTATGAAGGAAAATTTTCAGGTGTAAGGAAAGAATGATGTAATGAGATGAAGAATGGACAAAAGCTCAAGCTCGGGGATGCCATCCCGTATCACCCCAAGAAATATTCAAGAGGTACAGGCGTCAAAGCTTGTGGATGCCCAAGGCATCCCCTTCTTCATCAATAAAAATCTCAGGTCTTTTTAGACACTTTGTTTTTATTGTTTCATGCACTGTTATGTTGTTATTGGAGCGTCTTAGTTTTTATTTTTGGTTGTTGTGTGCTTAGTTTGCTTGAATAAAGTGGCTGGACCCCGTTTTCACCGTGTTGTTTCAAATAAGTTAATTGATGTTGGAGAAGGAGTAGAAAGCTTCATGTTTATAAGTGGTACAAAAGGAGTTTGTTTTGACTGTGGCCTAGACCTTATCATGTCATGTTCGATGTTATTTTTACCCTATGCTTAGTGGTTATTGATGTAGCATGACTTGTTCCAAACAATTGGGATTGCTTAATGTGCCTTGAAAGAATCATTCGTTGCTTTAGTATACAAAAGCATAATATTGTGGTATTCTCCTTTGATGCTTTACTAGGGTTGACTTGGCACATGAACACACCATGTTATGACTATGAACCAATCATCATAGCCTCTATGATCATTTAGTTTTGACTTGTGGTACCACTTTATGCTTTAATTAGTGATGTTTTACCGCTTTGCATGATTATGGCCATTATTGCTCTCTTAGTTGGTCGCTCCCGGTCTTTTGCTAGCCTCCACTTGTATTGAGTAGGCTCTACTCATGCATCCAACTCCCAAAAAACCAAGTTATTCCAAAGTGTTCACTATAAATTCCTATGCATGGCGTGTTACACCATTCCAAGTATATTCTTGTTTTATCTACCTTCCAATTAAAAAGTCATTTTGTTATGTGAAAATTAGTGATTAAAGCTCTCACAAACTTGATGGCACACTTTATTTTTCTTGCCCCTAATAAACTTGAACCATTGTGTCATCTATGTTGTATATGCTTGCACTTATAAGTTGGGATTAGCAGAACCATGCTATCATGGGGAATGCTTTCAACACCTGTAAATATCTACTCAGTTGATATCATGCTCTTTTGTTTATGGATGTCGTCGGTGTGAAATAAAAGGGGATCTTGTAAGTTCATGGAGTTATGTATGTGTGTTAGAGAAACGCCTAGGCCGCTAGCCTAAGTCATGCCTAATCATGGTGAAAACTTAAAGCATCACCATAGTGAGCAATCTATGAAGAATTCTTCTTCTAAAAAAAGAGATAGAGATAGAGAGAAAAAAAAGAGATGAGAAAAAAGGAAAGAGAGAAAAAACACCATTTTCCCATGGTAAATAAGAAGATTGCTAAGATGCTCATTGTCTGCTTGCCTTATCATTTTGATATGGATAACTCCTGTATCATGAGCAAGGAGTACCCCATTGGCGGTTCTCTATGATACACATGTACTTACTATGACAAGAACTTACCAGTCACTAAATTTGAGTAACATGAGGAGCGGCCCTCGTACTCAAGGGACAATGATAGGGGCAATGAGAGCTGAAAGCTAACAAGTACCATAAATTTGAAGATATTGCCAACTTATACTTTGTCAAGCATATACTTCATAGTTTGTTCACTTTAACCTTAATCACTTCAAGATGCTTATGATAGGGGCAATGAGAGCTGAAAGCTAACAAGTACCATAATTTTTGGAAGATCTTTATGAAACATGAAATCCCTGCTTCCCTTTGAAGGGCCTTTCTTTCACTATTATATTGAGTCTGCACCTTCTATCCTTAGGCACCAATTAAGAGAGCATAGTTGTCATTCTTAGTTCTATGTGCATTGTCTCAAAACTTGTTGATTGATTCATAAGGTTGATATTTCATTATTTCTTGCTCTTGAACTATTTGTATCTAGTCACACTTATGAACTTTGAAGGTGTCCTATGCATTTATGATTTGCTATACCATGAGGGACAAGTTGAATATCACTCTTATTATATTTTCTTTATGTGAAACAAACAAACGTTTTTCAATGCACTGTTATTCATGATCTTTGTTTGTAACCTTCTCATGTTGCAACTTGGTTGCTATGTCTTATTGTTAGAACTACATCTTTCATGCTCATGTTTAGAGCACTTTGATTCCAACCATCCATGCTTTGTAAATGGTTTGATCAAGATTATGTTGGTGTATGTCACCTCAAAAATTATATTATTTTTATCGTTTACCTACTCGAGGACGAACATGAACTAAGCTTGGAGACGTTGATACGTCCATAACGTATCTATAATTTTTGATGGTTTTATGCTATTATTATGATTTTGACACTTCTTTTTATATAAAGTTCATGAGTTATTTTGACTAACCTACTAATAGTTGCAAAAGTGCATAATGTTTTTGTTTTACACTTTGATGTGTAGGAATTATCAAGAATACAAGTGGAATCCTTGTTGGAGTCAAATTGGGATTTTACAGAAATCTGTCTCGGAACTCTTTTTGAAGATGGTCATGTTTCGAATCGAAGACGACGTCAAACGGAAAACTCTTCAACTACAAAGTTGTAGGAAATTTCGCGGCAATCGTTCTGGACATAAAATTTAGCAGGCACTTGTTAGATCTTATAGGATTTGCAAAATATCATTAAAATGAGTTAATTCAAAGTTGATTAAATTAAAACATGAAACTTCTCAATATTAATTCTACATCACCGTTGGGCGAAAAAAGAACTAATAGTGATAAAACTAACTATTCGTAGTGAAAATTTTACGAACAACATTGGTTATCAAATAAAATCATCACTCTTTAAAAATTAATTCTCACTTTATTGCATTTAAGCAATTACTTTTAACTATTTGCTGTGGAAAAAATGAATTAAAGAATTCATTAACTTTACATTTTACAGAAACTTTAATGTTACTTTATTATTTTTCTAGACAAAATTTCGTTGGATAATTTTGATATAGAAAAAACTGTGCAAAAACAATTAAAAACAGATAATAAAACATTTGAAAAAGCTTCTGTAAAAAAACTGGGCAAAAATGCCCAAACATGCACTGTTACAGCGGCCCGCAAAATGGCCCACGACCTATGTCCGCGCGCAGCGCCTGGTAGCTCTCTAACGCGCAACGTCCGTGGCCTGGCGGCACACGTCGGCCCGCAGCTGCCAGTGCCCCCTGCCGCTCTGCGCGGTCCTTTTTGCCTGCCGCTCGCTCGCCCACGGCCCGTCTGTGGCCCACGCGGCCTCTCATTGCAGCACGCGGTGTGATCCTGATCGTTCGATCAGATCGGACGGCTGCGCGTGCACCGGGGGGTGGGGGTTCAAAACCAGCTGCCATGAGCCACTGGGAAACCCTAACCCTCACTTTTTGTCTCTCCCGTTGCGAGCACACATCTCTGGCGGTGGCGTCACCCTGCGCGGCTCGAGGCGAGGCGGCGCCGCCCGGCACTGCCAGCGGCCCCCTCCTCTCCGACGCGAGCTCTCCTTCCCCTTCTCCTCTGTAACCACTCCACAAAAAAAACTCGAAGCGCTGCGAGCTGAGGATGAAGTGGCCGGCAACTCCCCTGGCCCCCTTGCCGGCGCGAGCATCCACCCGAGGGTGGGTGTGCCCCTGCCAAGTGGCCCAGGTGGCGGCGCCCTCTGTCGGCGATATGCCGGTGTGGTCTTTTCTTTGGCTTTGATCTATAGTGTGTTATTTATTCTCTGTTTTTGCTTCGGGGAATGAAAATCGGGGTTTTTCGACTTTCTCTGTTCTTTGCCCTGAAGGGTTGGTTCTTCTTCCCGAAAAGCTTCGGTTGGATCTTTGGGGTTAGGGTTTCGGACTAATGGGGGGTTCTTCTTCCCGATGCCTCGGATTGCCGATGCGTATCGGGATCGAGAGGAACAATGCGGCCTCGCGGCGGCGCTTATGAAAACCTTAGTCCTCTTCTATTCTTTTCGGATTTGTTACTACCTCAACTAGATCAACAAACGCTAGCTCGCTCTGATACCATTGTTAGATCTTATAGGATCTCTAGGTGTCGATCTAGTGATTATCTGAGAGAGTCATACCGTTGGCCTTCGTGGTTGATGAAGAGCTCGCCATCGAGCTCGACAGAGTGGTGGCGGTGGTGAGGTGAGTGCTTCCTGCCGCTGCAGCACTAGCCCAATCGGTAGCTCTAGGGTTTGGTGTTTTGGTGGGGTGAGTGGGAACGACGAACCTTGACATGCGTGCCTCTGGCCCCCACCTCTTTTATATGCATTGCGCGACAGGGGCCCACCAACGATAACGACGTTGGACGCCTCCGATCAAGGCGCAAGACCAAGTCGTTCGTCCGTTGTGGCGAAAGTGAGGAGATCAACTAACAGCACTACCACTGCAAAGGAAACAAATCAACTGTTCCTTGGCTTCTTTTCTCCTGGATAGGGTTGTCCGCCAAATCCCCAATGGCATGGCGGCGTGGTTCCGGCCACCGGTCCTTCTGCCACATAGGAGGTCTTGGTTGAGCGCGCGGGGGAGGTCGGCAACGTATACGAGCTGAGGCGCAACCCACGGTACGCCATCTCTTTTAGGCTGTTGAGCATTTTTTGTAATTGTGTCCCCTTGCCCTTGATTATTTTTCCCTCTCATGATTTCCCTCGCCGTCTCCTTCCAGACCCTCCCGGCCGCCATAGTAGGCCGCTGCCAAAGAACAGTCGCAGACCGTCCCTAACTCTTCATAGTGTGGCCGTCAAGACGGGTGAAGGACCAGCCGTGGATATGAAGACCTGGTGTCTTAGGGTGCAGCAGTTCCAAGAGGACATGCTTCAGGCGTGCGGCCACGCGCACAATCTGCAGGAGGCTGTCAGGATTGTGACCATATGCGAGGGGCCTCAAAACTCAAAACTAAAGCGTGGACTCTCCTCTCTGTCGCTGTAACTAGTCATCTAGACTAATATTAAAAGACCCAAAGGCTCTAATTCAGAAGATCCTGACTGTCCAACCGATAAATCCAATGACTCAAATCTTCTCTGTCTTTGATGGCTCATCACGAACAGGGCGGACAACGCACTACGCGGAAACTTCCCCGCAAACCCACTTTTGCGATCGAGACAGTTTTTTCATCAGTTCCCGACGTCGCCCTCGCCGCCGCAGCCCTCCCCTGCCCTAGCAGCATCCCGCCCAGGCGACGACCGCCGATCCCCTCGCAGGAGACCGCCATAGAGCTCCCAACTCCAGCCGCAGGCCCTCCCAGGCGACCGCCGCTGCTCTTCCACACTCCCGCCGCAGCCCTCTTGCACTCCTGCCGCAGGCTCTCCCAGGCGACCCCGCAGGCCCCTCTCGCCGTCCCGCTAGAGACCCACCTGCAAAAGCGCCCTGCATGCCTGGAAGTGAGGCCGAACTGCATGCCGCACCCGCACCGCCATGCACCGGCTGTATGGACACTACCCCACAACTTTCAGGCGCTGGATTTCGAGGTTGCCTCTATTTCTTCAGTTTTGGATAATTTTAGAATACCTGTTTCATGTAAATTCTTTCTGCTACGTGTGAACAGCGAACCATATAGTCTACGTGAATCAATATCTTGTTTATTTAGCTCGGTGATTCCTAAGGAATTTATTTGATGCGATTTCATAGACAATGTTCTCTAGGAGGAGAATAGTGTGTTGAGATTTCTTTATCTCCTCTTGGCTGAGAAACGCAATGTCCATGCTTTCATGAGAAACAATCACGACAAGAAAACTTCTAGACATGTATCTCAGGAACTACAATGTCAACATTGAGCATTTCATGGACAGGAGTGCCCTGACAGCTCAGGGAATATAATGCCAAATAGTACAAAACCTATACAATAAGTCCAGAGCATGAGTAAAAGAATGAAGCACATATAACTACCAAACATGAAGGAAAGGTGAACTGAAGTTAAGACTAAGAGAGAACCTGCACAATGTGTTCCATCTGTTTCCATTGACTCCGGGGACAACAACAAAGACATGCTATATGGTCCACTCGCGTTGAGCCTGTGCTGCTTCTTTGTTTGTAATCAGTTCTTGATCATACTCATCTTCATATGTATTTCGATTTATAATTATCACAATAGAAATTAGTTTTGAATGAAGAATGCATGCGTTACAATTAACACCACTATTTGGCGCTGTTGAGTATCTAGCTACAGCATCAGATATCACATATATTTATTTACTGTATTAATTTCAGTATCATGTTATTGGGTGGTCAATGAGTAGTAAACTGTTAGAAACTATGGATCAGTTACCAACTAAGGTGTTATTCTAAGCATATATGTTCTTTGTGCAGTTTAATGTGTATAAATTACAATAATTACCAACAAACTCACATGTATTTCTTAAATCATTCGTCATGTACTCATGTTCACCATTGCCATGCGATCTTTACTTTTCTTGTATAACTGAATCTGTGTAGTTTTCCTAATTGTGTAGTTTTCCTGCACATCCATTAATCAATGTAAAGTTACTTTGTACTGAAGTCTCTTTAGCGGAACAAATTCTATATGGACTAAATATAGATTGAAGGTAATCACGATTGTTTGACTTGTAGTCCTTAGGAAATTGTGATTTTAGTCATGTGAGAGATCAAAAGTCGGTATATTATGTTTCACTTTCACACACTTATTGCTCTGTGATCTGAATTTTGTGTTGCCCATAGGATAACGTTGAAGTGTATTATTTTTAGATGTTCTACTACTACTCATGGATGGATTTCTTTACTGTAAGACTCATTTAGATCATATTTTACTGGAAAAACAGGCACCTTTAACAAAAACTTCCCCACATGTAAGATTGTCATGCATCATTTCTCCCAATCACATCAGGGATCCCATCAAAGTACAATTGTTTTTGGTTTTCATGTGGGAAGGCAAACAATGAGCAGGCACAACATCTCACCCTTCTTTATTTGATTACTCCGCACTATTTTTTAGCCTATTCCCAAGAATTCTAGCCATTCTTTGGGCCGCACTTATATTTATCGTGAAAATATTATGAAACTGATAGACATTGTATTACCTAGAATATAATATTTCAACCTCATAGGTTGTCCTTGCTCTTGATTTATTATTTCATGTAGTACAATCAGAAATATCATGCTTTTCGAACTTGTCGCATATTACAGCCTATAAATCGTTTTTCTTATGCTCGTCAGTTCAAGGTGCAAAACAAGTTATCTTCTGTCTTCTTTGGAACTTGAAAGAAGTGTGCTGATTATATGAAGATTGTGTACCCATTGGAGAAGGTAAAAAAAATCCCTTTAACGATCATACAAAGTTGATAAATGGTTGCTTGGTTAGCAAAATTGCTCGGCTTGGTGCGTACTTTTGAAACGTGCAGAGCTCTGACCCCACACTATCTACAACCGATTACAATAATCAGCAGCGCCAACGGTGGTGAGAGCCCTGAGTATGAAACATCACTATATTTAACTTTGGAATTAGTTTTGTCCTTATTTCGTATATCATCATGAATTAAGCGAATACAAATTTATGTAGGGGATCCCTTGCTCTCAAACTTTTTTCGGAGTAATGAATAACCGACTAGGATTTGTTTTGTTTTACTACATGGGAAGGGATCCTATAGTACCTTATTTTTATTTGGCATCTATTATAGCCCTGTTTGGTAAGTGGAGGTACGGTGTCGGTATAATTTTAAAAAATATTTCCTTGTACTAGAGAGAGTAAAGGATCATGACGATATTATTTCTGCATAGTATTATTAGCTTTAAAAGAATGATTTTGAGACACTAAAGTATTTTTTCTACACATTATTATTATCTTTAAAATGAGTAAAATACATTTTTACATATGTACAATAAAAAATATCCATTTGACCATACGTGCATGCCCGATTACTAGTAATAACATAAAATTTCTGTTCCTAATTCTGTATTGCTCTTGATATTTTCGTCCACTATTCTTCACAAGTCAAGTACCACTCTTTCACAAGATAAGTTCACAAGTCTAATTTTTTCTATAAAATTATTAGCCTTGAGAAAATTTCTGCTATGTCATTGTCTCCGGATGATGACTAATAATTTATTTTCTTAAACTTTAAATAGTGCTCTGTTCGTATGTTGCTAAACATGCATTCACCTTGTGTTGCAAGAATTGCGAAAACTATTTGGAAACCTAGGTTCTAACTGACTTAATTGCCTATAAAACTCTACAAAAAACCATTAATGTTGTGTGTGCACGTCATTACACGAAAAAAATGGCTTTTCCTAATTTTGCTGCATGTTGCTCAATCTGTTAAAATTTTCCATTCAAAAAAAAAAACTCCTACAATTTTCAACTTATGATTATATTTTTTTTATACAAATCAACCAGTAGGAAGTAGCAATGCACGAGCATGTGGGCTAGATAGACAAATCAGTAATTCGAGACAGATAATTGAAACCGGTACGTAGTGCAGTATATTGTATCCAATGTTTGTTGTGTGCCGTAGCAATGCACGGGATTTTGTTTTGAGCGTGTAGATTTTGTTTTTCTTGAGCGGTTGGGTTCAGTTTCCGGGCCTGCAGTACGAGCCCAACATCCCAACATCAAATGATCTACCAAACGGAGACCCAGCCCAGCCCAGCCCAAAGCTAGTTCTTCCACCGCTGTTGCACGTCGCCTCGTGTCGTGCGTGCGTGTTGACTCCGGAACAGACAAATTTTCGACTCGGCGGCCGGCCACCATGGCAACCCCCGCGGCGGCGCCGAGGCACAGCTGCGCGAAGCTCTCGGTGGCGGTCGAGGACCCCAAGGCGCCGGGCGGCGGCGGCATATTCGTGAAGGCCACTTGGCTCCCCACCCGATTCTCCCTCGCTGTCACCGACGGCGCCGGCGCCTGGGTCGCGGACGCCTCCGACGCCGAGGTGCGCCTCCGGGCCGAGCAGTGGGACCAGCCCGTATCCGAGTACCTCGCCCTCGCCGAGCGCTACCTCGCCTTCCACCAGCCCTCCTCCACCTACTCCTTCCACGAGGCGGGCAACGGCAACCGGAGGGTCCGTTCCATTCTTCTCCCTTCTCCCCTATCTCCCTTTGTATGTATATAAAGTGAAAATGGCGGCTTAATCCGAAAAGTTCCTAACTCAGGGTCAAGTTGAAATTCGTTTTTAGCTGACTTCATGGTTCAGAGATTGCGGTTTCATGTGTCAAGTGTCACATTTCTTCCCTAGTTCTTTCCCTGATTTCGTCTATTATTATCACACAAGTATTTCCCATGCAACTAACAATATGGCTCATCCAAGACTAGTGTATTATTTATTAAATAGTGACCAGTGTTTAGTTTGGCCAAAAAGTTAATTAATGCTCATAGTAGTGATGGTGATGTGCTTCTATTGCACCCAGTCTGGGGAGCAATTTCTCCTGTTCCTGTTGCCAATGTACTGCCCTTTAAAACAAGACTTGTCGCTCCCCCCTGTCTCCCACCCACCTGACTTCCATTCAAGTGGTTGAACTTGGATCTTCCTAGTCTCCCAAGCAGTTCCAAGCTCCTGCTCGGTTTCATGGGAAGGCAGTTGCAGATATGGAGGAGTTAAAATTTGAGCACTGTGCTGATTTGGTATTAGCTGTAGACCATTTGCCAATACATGTGTTTAACCTGATATGTTGTACGTACTACTTTTTATGCACTTCAATGATGCATCAGTTTTTACAAACTTAGCATATAAACCAGGACTTGTTCATGAATAAACAAAAATAACCTAAAAAAGACTTGGATTGTAGTTTGGTGTATGAAGTGTCACTTTTCTTCCCCACTTCTTTCACTAATTTCGTCTACTGTCAAATATTTCCGATGTAGCATTATCGCTCATCCAAGGCTAGCGTAGTTAGAGCATGTCTAGCAGGCCCCTTACTTTTCTGCCCCGTAAAACGCGAGTATTTCGCCCCGTATAAAAAAAGTGCTCCTAGATAGACCGTTCCGTCTAGCAGACCCCGTATTTCACCCCATAAATTCGTAAATTTAAAACCCTGGGAAACTTGTTCATATTCATAGTTCATAGATAGTCGATCATACATACGGATCAACATATATACATACTGAATTGCGCGATCCTAAATGGATCGCGACTTCTGGTCGGAGAGGTCGACGATGTACGCGTCCGCCTCCGCCTCCCGCGCCTGCGCCTCCTCCACGGCGGTGATGGCCGCCGCCATCTCTTCTTCCTCCGCCCTCTTCTTGTCGGCGTCGTCCTTGAGGGACTCTTCTATCGCCTTCAAGAAGAGGGGGTCCTCCTCCTCCTCGCCGGCGAGCGGAGCTCCTCCGCCGCTGGTGCTCCCGATGCCCGCGTCCCATGCCGCCTCGCCACTTGTCGAAGTCGCGGCCGCTCATCGGCTTGAGCGGCGGATCCTCCTTGTACCAGAGCCCGCCCGGCGCGAACTCACGGAGCTTCGGCGGGACGTACGCGGCGCCGGCGTACCTGCAGCGGAACGCTTGCATTGGAGACGCCACGCCTCCTCGACGGTGTCCGGCGAGCGGGATCGCTTCGATCCGCTCGCCGGCGAGGCGGTACTGCGGCGGCGTGCGTCCATGCCGACCGGCGGTTGAAATGCGGAGCTGGGGTGGGCGGGATTTCTCGCCGGAGCTAACTGGGGAGGCGGCAGCGCACGGCGGAGCTAGGGTTGCGAGTGAGGGGTTAACCCCTCACTCGCACCTTCGCCCGGTATAAGTAGGGGGCGGCGGTGCGGATTTCCTGGGCCCCGTATTCCGCCGAAACGGGCCGGCCCGAATACGGGGCCTGCTAGACGGCCAAAACCACGCCTGCCCCGTATCCCGCCGGAATTTTACGGGGTGGGCGGGTTATAAGGGGCC
This sequence comes from Avena atlantica, assembly GCA_910589765.1. Taxonomy (NCBI): domain Eukaryota; kingdom Viridiplantae; phylum Streptophyta; class Magnoliopsida; order Poales; family Poaceae; genus Avena; species Avena atlantica. The sequence continues at coordinate 380,286,976 of OU342736.1, forward strand.
TGTTAGACATGCTCTTAGTGAATATTAACCAGTGTTTGTTTTGGCCAAAAGAAGTAATTGATGTTCTAATTTTACGTGTTTCATGGCAGTCATGGTGATGTTCTTCTCTTGCAACCAATTTGGAGAGCAATTTGTGATGTTGCTATTGCCAATGTACTGCCCAGTAAGAAAAGGCTTATCCCAAAACACCACTTCCAGTACCCCACGGGAAATCCACTTGAACTTCCATTCATATTTTTTGGATTTGGGTCTTAGTCTACTAAGCGTTTCATAGTTAAATTACTCTTGCTCGGTTTCATGTAAAGGACAGTTGCAGATGGAGATGAGTTAAAATATGAGAAAATACCGATTTGGTATTAGCTGTAGGTCATCTGCCAATATGTATGTTTAACCCGATATATTGCACATTTCCACTAACTATACATACACTGGAATGGTGTGTCAGTCTTTTCCTAACTTAGCAGATAAACCAGGACTTTTCTTAGGTGATACAAACCAGGACTTATTCATAAGTATACTAAAATAATCTAAAAAACGCCTTGGTATTGTCTTCTCATCACTTATTTTTAAGAGTGATGGACATTCTTCATTTCTTGTTCACTTGCTGACATGCTATGAGCAAGTTATACTTTTACTTTCGTACTGGCTGACTGCCATTCTGAAATGTGGGCAATTTTGAAGACTAATATGTGTGAAATGGATAGAGTTTTATATAGTCATTACTTTACGTTGCAATGAAGATCTTCATGCTTTATAGCTTGACTTTCACCTTGTGGAGGAACATGCACATGTCCTTATCTATTTTTGTCTCTTTCATTATCTGACATATTGCCCTTTTGTACCACGTAGTTGTCATGGACATTTGAAAAACAAGGTACAAAGTTGGAATGGCGTTGGAAACTGCAGCAGTCACCCCACACGCAGCAGACTATAGCTGAGGTCTTGGATTTTCTCATGGATGCAAATATACGCTTGAGTGTACGTCCCTTTGCTCTACTCATTTCATCCATAGTGCTGTGATATTTTCTGACTCCTCGCCAATTCAAGTGATCTACAACCTATTTTGTTTAATGATGATGATATTTCACTTGCAGTTGGTTCACTTAATGCAAATAGCAAAATAACTAGTTGACTCGGCCCTACTTGCCCAAACTTGCATCCATATTTTATGAAATCTATTGAAGACTTATTATAACTATATAATCATCATTGTACGGTGAATCGTTTGTCAGGATATGGCTGAACTTAACTAAACCTAAATTGTACAGTGGTGTTTACCAAGATGTTAGCTTTCTTTATTCAGGAAGAGGTTGTCAGGAAGACACAGTCATTTGACAAACTGAAACAAGAAGCTGAGAAGTGCTTGCAACAAAGTGAAAGATTTAACAATGAGAAAGCCGATTTTGAGCAAGCTTCCTTTACAAAGGTACAGTTCCTTGTATCAACTTATTCCATGTGTTATGCTTATGGAATTCTTGTTACTTTGTCACTTTAAGTAGCCCTGTTGCATTGCATGTACAGGAAGACTAGTCTCTATCACCGAACATACTGGCCCATCACATTTACCCTCATCACTCAAATCAGTTATCTTTTGTATTGACCTTTAAGAGCCATCACCGTTCAGTTCAGTAGAAGGCCTTCTTATATTTTGGTGTAGTTATGCACTGCTCGGTACTCACCATTGTGTCGTGTTGCTTTAGTTCGAGCAAGCTTCCTTTACAAAGGTGTAGTTCCTTGTATCAACTTATAGCCCTGTTGCATGTACACGAAGACTACTAGTCTACTACTCCCTCCGTCTAGAAATATAAGACGTTTTAGCTTTGTGAAACGGATGTATCTAGACAACTTTTGCGTATAGATTCGGAGTGAACCTACACACTAAAAGACATCGAAATACATTCGTTTCACAAAGCTAAAATGTCTTATATTTCTGAACGGAGGAAGTATCACAGAACTGTCATACTGGTCCATCACATTTCCTGTAATCACTTAGATCAGTTATCTTTTGTATTGACCTTTAAGAGCCAGTACCCTTCTATTCAGTTCTTAATTAATTAGCTGGACCTGCAGAAGGCTTATATTCTGGTGTCGTTATGCACTGCTCGGTACTCACCATTGTGTGTTGTGTTGCTTCAGTTCGTTGCCGTTCTGAACTCGAAGAAGGCCAAGCTCAGACAGCTCAAGGAGAAGATCGCTGCACATGAATCTACAGAAAATGCAGCAAAGGAGGACGAGGATAACGAATCTTCAGACAGAGCGCCGAAGGAGGAGGAGGATGGCAACTCGACTGACAGGACGGAGCCGTTCGCGGAAGGAAGCGACAGGGACCCGAGCGTGAAGGATGAGCCCTCGGGGACAGGCAGCGGCAGCCTCCATAGCTCCCCCGAGAAGTCCGGCGCCACGTCGAGCTCGAGAGGCCGAGGCCGGAGAGGGCGCAAGAGGACGAGGAAATGACTCTGAACGAGAAGCAAGCGAGCTAACTGCCGGACTGATCTCGATGGCAGGAGGACCCTGCATGGAAAATGTTGAAGAGTCCCTCGTGATGTATCACCTGTCATGTTCCTCGAGTATCCTAGTAGTCACCTATTATCACCTTGTCGAAATATTCTCCACGTGTTTCTTGTGTTGCTAGAGGGGAGGCAAGAAACTTAAATTGTGTGATGAACAGATGGCGGCCGCAACTCTATATAAGTACTAGTTTTAGTACTTCCAGTGGAAAACTGCTGCGTTCATTTCTGCACATGTGTTTAACTGTTTTGTTCCGTACAATTTGTATTCCTGCAATAATCGCTCTCCTCCTGTCTTTTTTTTTTTTGAACTAGCTCTCCTCCTGTCTTGGGTTGCCTGGAGACTTACCGAAGGAGGTCAATGCAGGCATGTGTTTCTCGTTGCACAACGCGGCGGGCTGCTACGCCTACGCGGGATCATGTCTATCTAGTAGAAAATACTACTCCCTCCACACGTGTTTCGTCCCGTGCCAATTAATAATATTCCTGCAGGAGCTGCTCTCATCTTTTCTTTTGCCTGCTGGAGACTACGTACCAAAGGTCAGATGCAGCATGTGTTCCTCGTTGCACAACCAGCAGGCTGCTTTCGACCTGTCCGTCCCTTTCATGCTACCTTGGAAAAGAAAATTATTAGAATACTAAATAAATTAATAAATTAATTAATTAATTACACGCGTAGAAGAAGAGTCTTTGCTCACGTGTTTTCCATTGCAACTGAGCTGGAGCAATCAGTCTCCATTTTTTTTCCCAGAGTCAAAGTTGCAGACTAGAGAGAGTTCAGACGGACAGGACAGGTCTCGGGTGGACCGAATAAAATGTGGATGGAATCCACGCGGGAAAACAAACACTCCCTGCTGGCCTGGCTGTTGACCCCCTCTCCCCCTCCCTCCCACCATTGGGATTGGGGGAGGAAGCAAGCATGGCCGAGCAAGGGAGGGAAAGAGAGAGGAAGGGCTGGATCAGGAAGCAGAGATCAGGTGAGAATTGCTCGTGCTAAGCTGGCCCCGTTCGTCGATCCATCTTGTTCCCTGCGACTGCCTTCCTTGTTTGGGAGCACTGAGTTTCTTCAGCTGATTTTTTCTCTGTGTTCTTCATCTCGGCTCACCGCGGTTCTTGGTTGCGCTCTCCAGGTGTTCCTGCGCTCCCACCACAGTATGCGGGATTTTTTGCTCCGGGACGGCGACGAGCAGGATTTCCTTCTCGGCCCGTCGCCAGTCGGCGGCTCGCTTCAATGGAGTATATATACTCGGTGAGAGCTTCTCTCTCTCTCTTTTTTCCCCTCATCCATCGTGTGGTTGTTTCTTGTGTTTCTGTGCTTCATGTTTGAGGCTCTTGATCTTTTTTTTCAACGGAGCACTCGTTGAGGAGAGCTTCTCTGTTGTTCCAAATGCATATTTTTTTTCGTCTTTCTAGGATTCTTTCAGTGGTTGACCCGTTTTTGAGATGGCCTCTCTTGGATTTTCTTTCGGATGGTTTTGCTACCTGACTGGAATTTGTATGCTATAAAAGTTCAAATTACAGGACGTACGTACGGCTCGAGCTTTGAATCGGTTATTGGCATCGTTGTTTGGATTTCACAGGGAAAATAAGGCCTTATTGTTTTGCTACAAGGACGGGATGCTCCTCTGCTTCTCCGGTTTTTCATCTCCAAATTGGGACTAGTTCAACTCCATAGCGGTCTTTGTTACAACTAGTTTTGTTCAGTTTTTGGTTAAGAGACGGTTCTGTTGTTTGCAGCGAAAGCCATTGATCAACCCAAACATACACACACAGTGAGTTGTGCCTTGGAGATAAAAGACCACACCTGATGTTTTTCTCTGTTCTTGTTGTGGAACGCTGCCGATTTTATTTTTTTGTTTTGATTTAGCATTCCATTGTTTTTTCCATTTTGCCCATCATGCTTATATGTGGGTCTGATTACGCCTTTGGAAATTTGGCAGAGGCGAAATCTGAAAATTGATGCAAGTAGAATTAATTGCCCGGAGCCGGAAAGGAATTCCACCTACGGAATTCACAGCTTCAGCTTGTTTCTCTGCTGCCGGGATCAACGAATCTGTCTTCTTCAGGTACCCACCAAACTCTGTGAACTTCTACTTCGATTCATTGGCTTTGGGATTCTCCTCCTGAAACATGCGCTCATGCATCTGGATGTTTGATTGCCTTTGCTAGTATTAACCATTAGGTTAGTAGTAACTCGCCTACAGAAATGGAGCGTATAAAACATCACCCTTCTCCATTTTCTTTAGGCCTTGTTCGGTTTCACGGGAATTGAATTGAACGGAATTGACGGGTATTAGTTCCCTTCAAGTTCAAAATCCCTTTAATTCCACTCCGATCCACCCCAATCCACTTGGGAAGGGGATTAACCGAACAAGCCCTTACCGGTGTCTGCACTCTCCGCCATTAACCCTAGTCGTCACTAGGAACCCCGCAGAATGGACTCTCTCCACCAAACTTATGAAACTGAAAACACAAAGACGAATCAAAGATTAGCCGTTACCTCTTCATGCATTCTGTACCGACCTTGTTGTGTCTTCAGCTTCGTAACTTTGGAGGAGAGGGGGACACCGAAGCAAACGTCCTCCACACGAGCACATCATAAGAACTGGGTGGATTACAAAAAACAGGCAAAGCTTTGTCCGGAGCCAACACTCTCCCCCTATGATAGTAAAGTGATCATGCGAACCCGCAACCTCGTCAGTCCAAGTAAGTCCCTGCCCTTCCTGAATCTGCGCTCAACCCAAACCATTGTTCCATCCGAGAATCGAGATAGCTGAAATCCGAAGAACAGACGGGACAGAGGAGAAAACCGTGAGACGTCAGAGCTAAAGAGGAGATATATAAAAAAAAATGATGCTCACGTGGGAGAGCCACGGGCGGTATTGAAAGATGTATTCGTGCGTACGCACCAGGAATGCGAGTATGAGGGCTCGAACATGGGCGGGCAGGGGCGTATCAACCCACCCTTGCCACTGGGCTATGCCTCAGTCCACAAGAGGAGATATATAGAACGATAGATAGATGTTGACTCGCCACCAGCGCCAACCGCCCACAGCCCCTCGTCATGTCCGGCCAACAGTGAAGGAGAATGTATATGCCATATCGGCATTTCCAACTAGTCCTGCTCACTTTCCTTTCAAAAAAAAAAAAAAACTAGTCCTGCTCACGAGCATAGCCCTTCCTTGTTGGACAATAACATCACTTATCGCACATCGCCACATGCTAAATATTCCCCATTGCCAAATTTCCCTACTTTAATCTAAACGTTGACCCTTCTTTTGTGCCTATCGATGTTCTGCCAAATGTCTCAAAAATTAGATTAATTTCACTCTTTATTTTGTATAACTTCTTGTCTGTGATATGCCTTACGTTCAACGACCCTCATATCCTCATATATAGCCAACAACCATTCAACCCGATCGAATATCTCTTTGTGACCGAAAACGAGCTTTCAGTACACAAATCTCACAGTACAATAAAACATTCGATATCCATATTTAGTTAATTTACAACGTTTTAAAACAGCATATATTATCATCCTCATCATGTTGGAGGAAAGCAAAAACATCTAGGTAAGGGATCTACCCTAAGCTTAGGTCGGTGATCGACCCTCATACCGACTTCCACATTGACCAAGGATGAAGGAAATTCTACTTTGTTTAGGACAGCCCCTGATATTCAATTGCACCCCTTCTTCCGGAATGGAGGATGAACCCCATCCTCTGCATCAATCGAATGCACACATCCATTGAACCCCTATCCTACGAATGTAAATGATATATTGGGGGAGGGGGGTTGAAAAGGTTTGTTTTATCGCCATGCATCTACACAAGACCCTATACTACACACAACCTAAGATGTGAAACTATGGCATAGAGAACACCCATGTACCCACATGACACCCATCCGTAACAATTGGCATAAGAGCATGCTCAGCACTCATACGGCCAACCCAGCTCTCTTCTTGTGCTCTCAAGCTAGCTAGGACAAACGAGATGATTGTGCAAGATCATGCTTCCTCCATCGAAAAAGTAAGAAAGGGTCAAGTAAATGGAAGGTAAAAGTTAGAAGGAAGAAATAGACATCCTCCTCATATGAGAAAAGGAATAGATATTCAGGGATACTCGTGCTCCTCTATATCTTGGTTTTGGCAACATGAATAAACCACAAAAACGAAGATGCTAGCGTGCGATATAGTGCAATTGCCATCATCAACTAGTCACTCCATTGTCAACGAGGTGAGATCCAAATGGTAGATTAATGGATTAATGAGTATGGTCAAAGCTTCTAATGTTGCCTCCTAGTGTGCCTCCTCCTCGTTGTTCGCCATGGGAGGGTGGATGCAACAAAGATGTCAATTGTGACAAGGCTGGAAGTGGAGCCATTGATAGCAGTGGTTGTGTGTGGGGATGGGGTCGACACACACACACACACATAGAGTATCATTACAATTCAGAATGGTTCACTTTTCACTGGGAAGGTGATGGAAATTAAACAATTGTTTGTTCGTCACATTTATTGACTACTTATCAGTGTGAGATATAAATTTCCTCAATATCTATAGCCTCTGCTTTCGAAATGTTCAACATTATTTGGTGCAATGGATAGCCGATTATCTCGAGATCCCCGGGATGAGATTTGGATTCTTGCTAGTGAGACAACTTCTATATTTAAAAACTTGGTGGACTTATACATTTCGCCAGCATCACCAATGGTCATGGGTTCCAAACGCTTATCTCGCGCCCTTTTTTCACATGTAGAATGAGAGAACACTGTGTCTTCTCAAACAAATGGACGAGTTTTTTTACTTCGGTCTAGTGGACCATGGCCATTTCAAATGCCGTGATTAAACCTTTTTCGAAGGGCAAGGTAAAGTAGACAATTAACATTTATTTATACTAAACATTTTCACCTTTTGCAGTTACTACCCATTTTCTCGGCATATTTCTTAACCTCTACCCACTTTCTAGTATAGTTAGCAAAATTAACCATGTCATAATACAACTACATATCAAGATAATGTCTTTTTTATTATGAAATTTAATTTGAGTGAAAATTGTACTCACATTCACTATGAAGCATATATTAAAAAAAATGATGTTGGTTATTTTGTTTTATACATTACTTATTAAATTTCTTTGGTTAAACATATATATTCTTAATAAAAATAACAAAATCCCATGGCTTCAGAGATTAACTCTTCTCACTTTGATGAGAACTGGAAACATATGTATGGGTTCATGTATATCTTATTTTTCCTTAAATATCATGACGGGTGACCTCCAAAGCTAACCGAGGTTCCGCAAATGCATGATGTCTATTTTAGGTGTAAGTAAATAGAAGAGATAGCAAACACTGTATTAAATAGAAAATCCTAGAATATACAAAATATATATGAGGAGTTTGTCCTCTTTTTGTTGCATTACTCACCTTGCACTTAGCATCATTCACCTCAACTTTCATGATAGTCATCTAGTTTTTTTCGTGTGTTTGTGTGTGTTTGACTCGTTCTCTTATAAAATTCTTGCCCTGTACTTGGTAAAATAGTAAAACTTGCGATATATATACATGAAAGCTTATTCGTTGTGTTTTTTCTTGGTTTGCTTTGATTGATATAAGTGTGCTATAGAGTATATAGCATAAAACCACCACATTTCAGCTAAAATTTCAAAAAAACACTAGTTTTCATTCAAATTGCAAAAAGTACCACTCTCCATATTTTTTTCGCGGTGTGCGCTAAAACAAAATTGATATTGAATTGAAAGAGATTCTAAACCGATGGACCCACCCGTCAGGGATAATTTGCCGAGGTGGACTAAGTCCCACTTGTCAGTCCAAATAAAAAGTTAAAAAAAGAAGTAAAAAGAAATAAAACAGAGACTAACCACCTCCTCCCGTCCACCTCCCTGAGCCCTAGCTGCATCTTAGGGCGTGCGATCTCCGACGAGGGAAGTGGAGTCATAGGGTAGGGCGGCACGGGCGGAGCAGGTGAGCTCGCCAAGGGACGGGGCGGGTGGCGGGGCATGCAAGCTCCGCCCGAGAGCCTGGGCAGCGTGCCGTGGGGCGGGGCTGGGCGGGCGAGCTCGCCGCATGGCAGGGCAGACGGGTGCTGCTACAACGGAGTAGGGTCGCCGGACGAGGGGCGGGGTAGGGTGGACGGAGAAGGAGCGGGGTGGCCGGCGGGCGGGAGGAAGCCATGGCCGGTTGGGCTCAGGGTCAACCCCTTTAACTCCCTATTCCCTTTTTTTGGACATTTTAGAATATTTAGATTTTCTGCATTAAGCTGATAGGTGAGGCTAGTCCACCTTAGCAAATTGTGCCTGACAAGTGGGCCAGGTCGTGTATCCTACACCTCCATTAGCATATGCTAACTGTGAGGCGCATATAAGATCTTGGTGGGGCCAGGTGACCTTTTACCAGGCAGCATAGTAGTAGCATACAAGCATGCAACATGTCACATAAACGTGCCTTGGTTTCACTAACGTAACGTATTTTGGATCATATATTACTGTTACTTAATACTAGTACTTGGGTAGCTGGGAAGCTTCGTGGCTGCGCAAGCCTAAGGGCTCAATTATTTTGATGGCCATTTCTAAATAGGAAGAGCAAAGAAGGCTATCACGGGAAACACGTGGAGAGTGGAATATGAATTCAGCCACGAGCTCACCATGACCGTAGTTGGACCTTGAACAGAGAACCAAGACTGTCACCCTCAATGCACATGCTATACACAGGAATCGAAATATGTTAATTAGAGGATGGATCATAATACTAGAACTGCTCATATCGATTAAAAAAAGCACTGTTGTTATTAAATAATACTCTCTGACAGTAACACGAACAACTCGCTGAAGGACCGAAAATTCAGCGAAGCCGTGTTCAAGAGTTAGTAGAGGACTATAGTCTATGCCAGGTCTTTACTCGTTATGTGCCCTGAAAGCATTTTACCGCGCATACCATGTTCCCGGTCGTTGGCTGGGTCTAGTTCACACACATCCGAGCTTCTCTTGTTCAATTCAATTTACTCGTTGTTGAATTTTCCCTCCTTTTGTGTTCCTACTCTCGGAGAAGTCTTTCTGGAATGTTTTCAACATGCACATAGGATAATATATATTCAACTACTTTACTAGTTGCTATATAAGAGTAATAATGGTTCGCGCATAACCTTTGTATAATATGTCTTGTATTCTCAACTGTAAAACTCGCCTGCACCTAGTGCATATAGATTATTATTTTTTCAATGCCCAAAATCTATTTGTAGTATGGAAGAACATGTTCGAAATCCACATAATTATTTATGACCGGACTCTCTTATCCAAAACTTTGGAATATTATTTATTATAAGTATTTATCATTATGTTTTTCCAGGGATACTATATGTACTTGTCTTTCTTATCTTGTAAGTGAGACTGAAATGCATCGAAAACTTTAGCGCGTAAAAAAATTTGACCGAGAAAAGAGTTCCGTTTGGTAGAGCCTTAAAAACATTTGGATTCTTTTTGCAATATCTACGTTGGATTTTAACATAATTTTTCTTTTAATTTATTTCCGAATGGCCCACACATGATACCACTTCTCCAAAAGAAACAAGTGATATGTTGTAAGTTGGTAATTTTTTCAGAAGAACATCAACACTTTTAGGTAAGTTAGGATGTAGAAAGTATGACGAGATACCTTTTCTAGCTCAGTTTTGGCTGTTGAATTGTGATAATTATTATTTTCAAAAGTTATACTAAAGTGTATGAATTCACCTATAGAAATTCTAACATATTCCATAAATCCATTGCTGCCACTATAGGAAAATATTCACTCCAGAAGATTCCTATAAGGTTCCCTATCCGTAACATTTTTAGAGATCATCCTAAAAATAACTCAATGACCTCTAAATTAGAGGGAAACAACCCCAATAGACCCCCTATCCTTGTTTTTCGGTGCCAATAACAATTTAGCAAGACACGATCTTCCTCGACCTCTTGACTCGCCACCACCTTAGTGCTATATATACTTCCCACTATGACATCACGTTGACCCAGGGATACTACCGATAGCTCTCATACTTCGTGGTTGCCCAATTTCCCTCTCCATGCACTCTCTGAGGGACCGTGGAACCACCACCAACCCATAGTCATAGTGTGTGATGCGGCGTGCAACCTCCAACCACCCTTTATTGTCGCTACTCTTCCCGTTCACGAGATCGAGAGGGCAATGCCACCTTTAACCACCGTGGACTTGAGTAGCCAGCATGCTAGACCTACCGACAAGCTCCAATAACTCCTTCCCAGTGCCCTGTGTCCTTCTTCAGCTCCTCCGTCGAGCGGCGAGGTCAATGCTTTCGAGGTGTTTGACCTACTTTCTGCAATGTCGCTTTTTTATGCCATTATGGGATGATTTGTTATGTCTAGTGACTTTGGTACTACATTTGTTTGTAGATGAATTCCCTTGCAGATTAATATTTTGTAGATTCATCATCGTTGGAGCAGAAAGATAATAACATGCTGATGACAATGGCTTGATCTGATGGAAGAGGATATCAACGTGTGGGCAAAACATGAAGGTTCTTAGTCAGGGCGTGTGAAGATCCACAAGGACAAGGTGGGTAAGTGTAAGGTTTCAATTTGCATTCTTCAAGCAACCTCCAACCTTCTACTCTCCATATAATTACATACTACATAAGTATGTATCCAAGCTACTAGGACAACCATATGTACGGATCAACAAGACAAGAAAATGGGAAGATGCTTGAAGAACCAGAAGTTAAGTGAACAGAACATGTCCATTCATGCGAGAATTAACCACCTTATCAGTCACGACTTTGCAGAGACTCCTTTGTAACCTCTCACTTTTTAAGCGATGTATCGGGATGTCCAGGGAGATCTTCATGCGTATTGCCAAGGCTATGGAAGATAGCAACGATTACTTTAAGATAAAAAGGAATGTGGTTGGAGAACTTGGTTTATATGCCTGGAAAAAGATCATGTCATGACTGCAATTGCAGATACGATGATCAATGTCTTCGGTGTTGAGTACCTAAGAGCACAAAATGTAGTGGAAATCATAAGACTTCTGGAAATGGCTAAAACAAGAGACATGTGGATGCATGGAGGTATTGATTACATGCTCTAGAGACAATAATTGCTCCATAGGATGACATGGAAGATTCACAGGGCATTTCCATTATCAAACAACGATACGTTAAGTAGTCGCGTCTCAGGATCTACGAGTTTGACATTTCTAATTTGGGAAGTCTGGATCCCACAATGACACCAATGTATTGAAAAGATCTCCTTTGGTTTCACGACTAGCTGCTGGGAAAGCTTCACTATGCAACCTAAGGTCAATAGTCATGACTATGATATGCGCTACTATCTTGTAGATGAAATCTATTAGCATGGTCAGCATTTGTCAAGATAATCTAGGACCCTCAAGGTATGAAGAGAATCCGTTCTGTGAAGGATCAAGAAGAAGTTATAAAGGGCATTAGTTAAACAAGTATTTGGTGTCTTGTGAGCTTATATGCAATTGTGCATGGACCTACTTACTACTGTTGGAGATATGCCCTAGAGGCAATAATAAATGTAGTTATTATTATATCTTTGTGTTTATGATAAATGTTTACATTCATGCTATAATGGTATTAACAAGGAAACATTGATACTTGTGTGATTTGTAAACTTAATTTGAAGTCCCTAGTATAGCCTCTATACTTCACTAGCTTGTTGGTTGATTAATGATTGTGGTTTCCCTATCATGAACATTGAGATGTTATCAACAACAAGATCATATCGTTAGGAGAATGATATGGTGGACATACTCCTATAGATAAGCGTAGCATAAAGATCAAGTCATTTCAATAGTTCAATTGCTATATGCTTTCTGATACATAGTAACCTAATTCCTTCGACCATGAGATCATGCATATCACCTTTACCGGATGGATGCTTTGATGACATCAAACACCACACCGTAACTGGGTGGTTATAAAGGTGGCATTGAGTGTTCGGAAAGTATTGGTTGAGACACATGGATCAAGAGTGGGATTTGTCCATCCACATGACGGATAGATATACTCTGGGCCCTCTCGGTGGAATGTCATCCAATTAGCTTGCAAGCATGTGACTTGGTCACAAGGGATCACATATCACGGGAACGAGAAAAGAGTACTTATCAGTAACGAGGTTGAACTAGGTATGCAGAGATACCGACGATCATAACCTCGGATAAGTAACATATCGTGAGACAAAGGGAAATTGGTATCGTATGTAAGTGGTTCATTCGATCGCAAAGTAATCGTAGAAATATGTGGGAGCCATATGAATTTCCAGATTCCTCTATTGGTTATTGTTCGGAGAAGTGTCTCGATCATGTCCGCATAATTCACGAACCGTAGGGAGACACACTTAAGGATTCGACGTTGTTTGAGTAGTTATGGTATTATGAGAAAGAGACCGAATGTTGTTCGGAGTCTCGGATGGGATCCGGGATATCACGAGGTGATCCGGAATGGTCCGGAGAATAAGATTCATATAAGGAAAGTCCCGTTTCGGAGTTGCGGAATGATTCCGGTGTTTTCATCGGGAATGTTCTAGAAGGTTCCGGATTGTCTGACACTCCGGGGGGGGGGGGGAGGGGTACATGAATGTGTCATTACATATTGGAATGATTGAATCATGTACTAAGTGTTCTTGCTGTCCCAAATAAAGGATTAAATTGAATCCTAAAACAGAAAAGTCAAATGTCCAGTTTGAAAGTCAAACGGCTAAAACAAGAAACTGTGGGAAACAAGAAAGAGGAGTTGGGAACCGACTTGAGGGAGGAGTCTCCTCCCCAAGCCGGCGCGCCACCCAAGGCCGACTTGGGGAGGGACTCCCCTCCCCTGGCCGCGGCTCCCCACCCATAAAAGGAGGGGCAGGGCTCCCCTCCTATACACACAACTTTCTACCTCTAAATCTCCGGTTTAGAGCCTTCTAATTGGTTTAGAGCCTTCTAATTGGTATGTCTAATTACTAGACCACTAATAGCCTCTCTCATAAGCTCCACCATACTCGCACCGGCTTAAGGCGAAGCCCTGCGGGATTTCCCCTCTACTTCCGGTACCACGCCGTTGTGCTGCCGGAATCGCGAGGAGAGTACTACAACCTCCGCTGCCTGCTGGAACAAGGGAGAGGAAGGTCTTCGTCGAGTACCGAACGTGTGACCGACTGCGGGAGCGCTGCCGGAACGTGGCGCCGGAAGGATCGTCTACACGATCTTGAGATCGGAAAGAGTACGACTACATCACCCACGAGAATCCGCTCTCGTTAAACGCTTTGGAATCTTCGAGGGTAAGTTATACCATCGACTCGTTGCTACAATCTAGTAGATAGATCTTGGCTTGTTTGTTTGTATGCGATAGAAATTTTTTTGTTTTCCATGCTACGAACCCCTACAGTGGTATCAGAGCCGTGTCTATATGTAGATCTTTTGCACGAGTAGAACACAATGGTCATTGTGGGCGTTGATGCTTTTATTGTCGATTGCTTCTTGTGTACTTTGCATCTTGCGGTATGTTGGGATGAAGCGGCCCGGGCTAACCTTACATGACATCGTTCATGAGACTTGCTCCACGCTTGACATGCAACTTGTATTGCATAAGTGGCTTTGCGGGTGCTTGTTTCTCCTAGCATAGTTAAGATCCAATTTACAATGGGTGATTAACAATACTAGTATCAATGTTGTGGTTCTTGTTCGTAAGTTAGAACGACACTTATTGAAAGCCCCAAACCACGTAAAATTTGCAAAGAAAGTAGAAGCGTCTAACTTTGTTTTGCAGGGGTGTGCAGTGATGTGATATGGCCATGATTGTGATTATATTTGATGTATGCAATGTTCCTTATTGTAAGTCGGCAACCGGCAGGAGCCATATGGTTGTCTTTAATTTATGTTAAGACCCGCGTGTCTATTCAAAGTAGTTGTAATAGTTGAAGCCGGTGGACGACAACCATGGAGTAGCGTCATTGACCTTGATGCAATGCCGGTGATGATGGAGATCATGTTCGTGCTTGAAGATGGAGATCGGAAGCACAAAGAAGAAAGGCCATATCATATCACATATATATTGAATTGCATGTGATGTTAATCCTTTATGCATCTTGTATTGCTTAGTAGACGACGGTAGCATTATAAGATGATCCCTCATGCACATGAATTTCAAGTCATAAAGTATTCACCCTTAGTTAGCACCGTTGCTAAAGCTTGTTGTTTCGAAGCACCACGTGATGATCGGGTGTGTTAGATTCCGCAAGTGTATACAATGTGAGCAAGCCAGATTTGCTCATGCGGAAACTAAGGTTTGATCTTGACGAGCCTAGCATGTACAGACATGGTCTCGGAACACGGATCACCGAAAGGTAAAGCATGAATCATATAGTAGATATGATGAACATGACGATTGTTCGCCATTGAAACTATATCAACTCTCGTGATGATCGGTGTTGATGTAGTGGATTTGGTTCGTGTGATCACTAAAACAATGTGAGGGATATTGTTTTGAGTGGGAGTTCACCTAGTTTAATTACATTAATTTATTTGAACTCAATTTGTCATAAACTTAGTCTAAACTATTGAAAATATGTTGTAGATCAATGGCAGCCCCTACCATCAATTTTAATGCGTTCCTAGAGAAAGAAAAGTTAAAAAACAATGGAAGCAACTTCGCGGATTGGTTCCGCAATTTGAGGATTGTCCTCACAGCTGGTAATTTGACCTATGTGCTGGATGCACCGCTGGGTGACCCACCTGCAGCTGATGCTCCCGATGAAGTAAAGAATGTTTACCTCGCTCGGAAGAATCAGTACTCCATAGTTCAGTGTGCTATCTTGTATGGTTTGGAATCGGAGCTTCAGAAAAGGTTTGAGGATTCAGACCCATATGATATTGTCGAGGATCTCAAATTGATTTTTGAGACTCATGCGGCAATTGAAAGCTACGAGGCTTCTGAAAAGTTCTTTAACTGCAAGATGGAAGAGGGCAGCTCCGTCAGTGAGCATGTGCTTAAGATGTCTGGGCACGCAAACAAACTTCAAAGCTTGGGTATAGTGATTCCTAATGCTTTGGGGATTTACCGTGTCCTCCAATCACTACCACCAAGTTACAAGAACTTTGTGATGAACTACAACATGCAGAACATGAACAAGACGTTGCCAGAACTCTTTGCCATGTTGAAATCAGCAGAAGTGGAGATCAAGAAAGAGCACCAAGTGTTGTTGGTCAATAAGACCACCAAATTCAAGAAAGGCAAGTCTAAGCAAAAGGGACACTTCAAGAAGGGTGGTAAGAAAGTTACTACGCCGACGAAGAAGACCAAGGCTGGACCCAAGCCTGATACTGAGTGCTTTTACTACAAGGGAGAAGGTCACTGGAAGCGGAATTGCCCAAAGTACTTGGCGGATTTGAAGAACGGCAACATCAAGAAGAAAGGTATATCTGATATACATGTTATTGATGTGTATCTCACTAGTACTCGTAGTAGTGCCTGGGTATTTGATACTAGTTCGGTTGCTCATATTTGTAACTCGAAACAGGTGCTGCAGAATAAACGGAAGCTAGCGAAGAACGAGGTGACGATGCGCGTGGGAAACGGATCAAAGGTTGATGTGATCGCGGTCGGCACGCTACCCCTTCATCTACCATCGGGATTAGTTTTATACTTAAATAATTGTTATTTGGTGCCTGCGTTGAGCATGAACATTATATCGAGATCTTGTTTATTGCGAGACGGTTACTTGTTTAAATCTGAGAATAATGGTTGTTCTATTTATATGAGTAATATGTTTTATGCACATGCACCTTTGATAGATGGTCTATTCTTATTGAATCTCGATAGTGGAAATACACATATCAACAACATTGAGGCTAAACGTTTGAAATCTAGCGATAATTCGACCTATATGTGGCACTGTCGTCTTGGTCACATCGGAGTGAAACGTATGAAGAAACTCCATTCCGATGGACTTCTTGAATCACTTGATTTCGAATCACTTGAAAGATGCGAAGCATGTCTGATGGGTAAAATGACTAAGACTCCATTTTCTGGTATGATGGAGCGAGCTACGGACTTATTGGAAATCATACATACCGATGTGTGTGGTCCAATGAGTGTAGCATCGCGCGGTGGTTATCGTTATGTTCTTACCTTCACGGATGACTTGAGTAGATATGGGTATATCTATTTCATGAAACATAAGTCCGAAACTTTCGAGAAGTTTAAGGAGTTTCAAAGTGAGGTAGAGAATCAACGTAACAAGAAGATTAAATTTCTACGTTCTGATCATGGAGGTGAATATCTAAGTTACGAGTTTGGCGAGCATTTGAAGAAATGCGGAATACTTTCACAATTGACACCGTCGGGAACACCGCAGCGTAATGGTGTGTCCGAACGTCGTAATCGAACTCTCTTAGATATGGTTCGTTCTATGATGTCACTTACAGATTTACCGCTATCATTTTGGGGTTATGCATTAGAAACAGCCGCATTCACTTTAAATAGGGCACCATCTAAATCCGTTGAAACGACACCGTATGAATTATGGTTTGGGAAGAAACCTAAATTGTCGTTCCTTAAAGTTTGGGGATGCGAAGCCTATGTAAAGAAGTTACAGCCGTACAAGCTTGAACCCAAAGCGGAAAAATGCGTCTTCATAGGATACCCGAAGGAAACTATTGGGTATACCTTCTATCATAGATCCGAAGGCAAAATCTTCGTTGCCAAGAATGGATCCTTTCTAGAGAAGGAATTTCTCTCGAAAGAATTGACTGGAAGGAAAGTAGAACTCGACGAGGTTGTCGAACCTTCTCTCGAAATTGCGAGTAGCGCAGCACCGGAAGAAGTTCCTGTGGTGCCTGCACCAATAAGAGAGGAAGCTAATGATGGTGATCATGAAACTTCGGTTGAAGTCGCTACAGAACCTCGGAGGTCAACGAGAACTCGTACCACTCCAGATTGGTATGATTCTGTTATGAATGTCATGTTGGTGGACAACACCGATGACCCCGAGACATATGAGGAAGCGATGATGAGCCCAGATTCCAATAAATGGCAAGAAGCCATGAAATCCGAGATTGGATCCATGTACGAAAACCAAGTGTGGACTTCGGTGGACTTACCGGATGGCCGAAAGGCTGTCGAGAACAAATGGATTTTCAAGAAGAAAACAGATGCTGATGGTAATGTTACTGTCTATAAAGCTCGACTTGTCGCAAAAGGGTTTCGACAAATTCAAGGAGTTGACTACGATGAGACTTTCTCACCGGTAGCGAAGCTAAAGTCTGTGAGGATTATGTTAGCAATCGCTGCATATTATGATTATGAGATATGGCAGATGGATGTCAAAACAGCATTCCTCAATGGAGACATTGATGAAGAGTTGTATATGATGCAACCCAAAGGTTTTGTCGATCCTAAAGATGCTAACAAGGTATGCAAACTTCAACGGTCCATCTATGGATTGAAGCAAGCATCCCGAAGTTGGAATCAACGTTTTGATAAGGTAATCAAAAGTTTTGGTTTTATACAAACTTATGGAGAAGCTTGTATTTACAAGAAAGTGAGTGGGAGCTCTGTAGCATTCTTAATACTATATGTGGATGACATATTGTTGATTGGGAATGATGTAGACCTTCTTAATAGTGTCAAGGAATATTTGAATAATAGTTTTTCAATGAAGGATCTTGGCGAAGCAGCTTACATATTAGGCATAAAGATTTATAGAGATAGATCGAAACGCCAAATATCATTGTCACAGAGTACATATTTGGACAAAGTTCTAAAGAGATTTGGAATGGAAGAAAGCAAGAAAGGGTTCTTGCCCATGTTGCCCAATACGACCTTGAGTAAAACTCAAAGTCCGACATCGGCAGAAGATAGAGAAAGGATGAGTAAGACTCCCTATGCCTCAGCCATAGGATCTCTAATGTATGCCATGCTATGTACTAGACCCGACATTGCATATGCTGTTAGTTTAACTAGCAGATATCAAAGTGATCCAGGAGTGGATCATTGGACAGCGGTCAAAAACATCCTTAAGTACTTGATAAGAACTAAGGATATGGTTCTTTCTTATGGAGGTGATGAACAGCTCGTTGTTAATGGTTACACCGATGCTAGTTGGAACACCGATCCGGATGATTCTAAATCGCAATCCGGTTACGTATTTATTTTGAATGGTGCAGCAGTTAGCTGGAGGAGTGCAAAGCAAAGCATTGTGGCGAGATCTTCAACTGAATCGGAATACATGGCTGCTTCGGAGGCTTCACAAGAAGCGATATGGATGAAAGAGTTCATTACAGAGCTGGGTGTGGTTCCTAGTGCGCTGGACCCAATGTCTATCTACTGTGATAACATGGGCGCCATAGCCAATGCGCAAGAACCAAGGTCACACAAGAAGCTGAAGCATATCAAGCTACGTTTTCACGCTATTCGAGAACATATCCAGGATGGGGATATAAAGATTTGCAAAGTACACACAGATCCGAATGTGGCGGATCCGTTGACTAAACCTCTCCCGAGGGCAAAACATGACCAACACCAAACTGCCATGGGTGTTCGGTATATTACCTTGTAATCTAGATTAGATGACTCTAGTGCAAGTGGGAGACTGTTGGAGATATGCCCTAGAGGCAATAATAAATGTAGTTATTATTATATCTTTGTGTTTATGATAAATGTTTACATTCATGCTATAATGGTATTAACAAGGAAACATTGATACTTGTGTGATTTGTAAACTTAATTTGAAGTCCCTAGTATAGACTCTATACTTCACTAGCTTGTTGGTTGATTAATGATTGTGGTTTCCCTATCATGAACATTGAGATGTTATCAACAACAAGATCATATCGTTAGGAGAATGATATGGTGGACATACTCCTATAGATAAGCGTAGCGTAAAGATCAAGTCATTTCAATAGTTCAATTGCTATATGCTTTCTGATACATAGTAACCTAATTCCTTCGACCATGAGATCATGCATATCACCTTTACCGGATGGATGCTTTGATGACATCAAACACCACACCGTAACTGGGTGGTTATAAAGGTGGCATTGAGTGTTCGGAAAGTATTGGTTGAGACACATGGATCAAGAGTGGGATTTGTCCATCCACATGACAGATAGATATACTCTGGGCCCTCTCGGTGGAATGTCATCCAATTAGCTTGCAAGCATGTGACTTGGTCACAAGGGATCACATATCACGGGAACGAGAAAAGAGTACTTATCAGTAACGAGGTTGAACTAGGTATGCAGAGATACCGACGATCATAACCTCGGATAAGTAACATATCGTGAGACAAAGGGAAATTGGTATCGTATGTAAGTGGTTCATTCGATCGCAAAGTAATCGTAGAAATATGTGGGAGCCATATGAATTTCCAGATTCCTCTATTGGTTATTGTTCGGAGAAGTGTCTCGATCATGTCCGCATAATTCACGAACCGTAGGGAGACACACTTAAGGATTCGACGTTGTTTGAGTAGTTATGGTATTATGAGAAAGAGACCGAATGTTGTTCGGAGTCTCGGATGGGATCCGGGATATCACGAGGTGATCCGGAATGGTCCGGAGAATAAGATTCATATAAGGAAAGTCCCGTTTCGGAGTTGCGGAATGATTCCGGTGTTTTCATCGGGAATGTTCTAGAAGGTTTCGGATTGTCCGACACTCCGGCAGGGGAGGGGTACATGAATGTGTCATTACATATTGGAATGATTGCATCATGTACTAAGTGTTCTTGCTGTCCCAAATAAAGGATTAAATTGAATCCTAAAACAGAAAAGTCAAATGTCCAGTTTGAAAGTCAAACGGCTAAAACAAGAAACTGTGGGAAACAAGAAAGAGGAGTTGGGAACCGACTTGAGGGAGGAGTCTCCTCCCCAAGCCGGCGCGCCACCCAAGGCCGACTTGGGGAGGGACTCCCCTCCCCTGGCCGCGGCTCCCCACCCATAAAAGGAGGGGCATGGCTCCCCTCCTATACACACAACTTTCTACCTCTAAATCTCTGGTTTAGAGCCTTCTAATTGGTGTGTCTAATTACTAGACCACTAATAGCCTCTCTCATAAGCTCCACCATACTCGCACCGGCTTAAGGCGAAGCCCTATGGGATTTCCCCTCTACTTCCGGTACCACGCCGTTGTGCTGCCGGAATCGCGAGGAGAGTACTACAACCTCCGCTGCCTGCTGGAACAAGGGAGAGGAAGGTCTTCGTCGAGTACCGAACGTGTGACCGACTGCGGGAGCGATGCCGGAACGTGGCGCCGGAAGGATCGTCTACACGATCTTGAGATCGGAAAGAGTACGACTACATCACCCACGAGAATCCGCTCTCGTTAAACGCTTTGGAATCTTCGAGGTTAAGTTATACCATCGACTCGTTGCTACAATCTAGTAGATAGATCTTGGCTTGTTTGTTTGTATGCGATAGAAATTTTTTTGTTTTCCATGCTACGAACCCCTACAGCTTCTGGAATAGAAGAGCTTGAGAAACATCATGACTACATGTGTGCTCATCCATAAATTTATCATAGAGGATTTGAGAGGTTCCAAGAGGTAAATTATGAGTGTGACTGTTCTAGGGACTTTTGTTAGGTCTGGGAAGAGAACTGGCGGACTACAGAGATTTATTGAATTCCATGGATAAAAAGAAGACATGGTGTCACATGATCAACTTCGTGATGACTGCAAGCACAGATGGGCACTACATGGGGGAGTAGATACATGATTTGCCACATTTGGCCCTATGTTTATGTTTGGATGATACTTGATTTTGCATGCTCTCTGCTTTTGGACGATGTTCTAATTTGAAAATTTTGCATTTGATATGTTGTTGAATTGTGTGGTATAGAAGCATAAAGTTTGAATTGTTATGTGGTAAAAACGGTGTTAAAATGGAGTTCATATACACAAATATGAGAGAAACAGAGGATAAATAAATATAAGGAAACCAATTTTAGGGAACCTATCAAAATAGTGCCCTCTAATAGTTCATAAAAGTTTTAAAAGTGCACCCTAAAACCATAATAGGATGACGATTTTAGGGAATCTACTAGGCTTGCTCTTCATATGCTCTATTTTTATTAGTGTCCCAAAATACTATGAGATACTTGTAGTATGGAACATCATGTTCCATATACATGCAAATTTTAAGGACCAACTCAGCCACATCCACAAGATTAAAAATAAAGGGTGCAACTACAATGCGAAGGTTATCTCCTCCACGACTCCTCTCTCTCTAGCAACCACCTTTTTTTTCTCCCTTAAAAATGCCTTTCTATCCCCTGCATCTCTTCTGAATCAACTCTTGCTTAACCTCCATTCTCCAATTTACTTCACCTTCCTTCTCCCCTACCCATGCCTAGTTGATCTGGCCCCCACTACGACTTGCCTTCCTATAAACTCGAGGAGATGCTCATTGCCCATCTGACGCCCCATTAGCCTCGTCATTTCATGTTACTATAACAGTGTTAATTGACTCTACGCCCACGTATTTTTCTTCCCCTTCTTACACCTCTTCTCCCCCTCCCAACTTCCCATGTTCCTCCCCTCTTGCTCATTGTCTGTTATATCCTCGAATATATCTCAACCACGTGGCACAAAAGAGTTCGCTCCGGCACTCACTAAGAATTCATTAATGTCTGGTCGAGAGATTATTTTTAATAACAAGTACACCAAACTACCCTCTCTTTCACGGAAGAAAAATACATTTTGGACATTCCTTTATTCAAATTTCAAAATAGTAATGGGTAGATCTAATAGGGGTTGATTTGGAATTGATATTATACTACATAAGATAGATATGAGGATCAAGCTTAAATTGTGAGCCATTGATGAGGTTTTTATGGACAGCTCAGACTAATAACGCCCTATCTAACTACTAGTGATTGTGATACTGGTACAGATAATAAATTGTTTTGTAAACCCCTTGCATCGGTAGAATTCCATGGCTCAAAGATTCTAAACTAGATGAAGGAGGCGTGTAGAAATCAAAACCAAGATGAGTAGAGATTCTTCAAAAGCACATCAAGTATCATTTTTAATAGGAATATCATGGAGGCTATCACAGCAAACACGTGGGGCCAGCGGAATACTATGGATTTCGCCCATGACCTTACCGTGACTATAGTTAGACCTTGAATAGAGAATAACACTATCACCGTCCACGCACGCATGCTACAAATAACGACCTATATATACTGTGGAGTATTATCGAAGGAGGGATATCTTAATTGTAAAATTAACGTTGACAAGAAAATTAGTATTCACAGGGGGGAAAAACATTCAGCGTAAACGTGTCCGGTGTTAGCAGTAGGAGACTTCTTTTTGGGATGGAAGAAGTCGAAGAATACGGTCCAGGCGAAGTCTCTACTCGTCATTTGCTCTTCAAACGTCTCACGGTCGTACCGTACGGATAGGTAGCATAGCGTGCATGTTTTCGGGTCGTATGCCGGGTCTAGTTCACACAGGGCACAGCCGAGCTTCACTGATTCAACTCGTTCTGGAGTACTCGGTATATTGAAAATTTCCTCTTTTTTGGTTCACATCTTGGAGAACCTTTATTACTGTCTGTATATAGTCGCTCGCCTAGAATGATATGCTATATTTTATTCTACTCGTCATTATTGAATATTTTCTATTTTTATTGCATTTGGAGACATTTAACGTCCGTGTGATAGTTAGTGCTCCCTATGTTTCGCAATATAAGTCTTCGCGTAGCAAGTTAAAATACATATAGTTGTATTCAACATGCGTATGCTATATACTATTCCCTCCACCCTGAAAAGATACCATATCTCTAGATTCGTATGTCTGCACATATATTTTAGTGTATACATATTACATAGTTATGAAAAATCTCTATGTAAATTGTAAGACAAAATATGTTGTTTTATTGAATAAATGTTGATATGTACTGTATTAATTTTATATAATTCAGATTCTTAAAATATACTCTCTCCGTTTTAATATATAAGATATTTTAGGTTTGTAAAAAAATATATCTAGACTTGTTTTAGTGTGTAGATTCACTCCAAACATGAGTGAACCTACATACTAAAAGTAGTTCAGATATATTTGATTTACAAAACTAAAACATCTTATATTTTAAAAAGGAGTGAGTAGTACAATGCTAGGGGGTTCTAGGCCATAATTTATTTTCAAATGGAGATGCTACAATTACTTAAGATTTTTTCCTTGGAACTTTTACACTCGATTTCAAAATATTTTACTGTACGTTATTACTAGTTGATCAGAGTCTGCGAACATTTATTTATTTATTCCCTCAGGAAGAAAAACATTCAGTTTTCTCTCTATGCAGTTGCGCGCTTTTCTCCAAGTTGCTTCTCTCCGGTACATGGAACCTTCTCCGGCTGCCTTTGCCTTGCCTACGTGTTGTGCAGCGGCCATGGGCCCGTGGCGTCAGAGCCCCGAGGCGCGAGCAGAGCGCGTAGCCGCACGCTACTACTAGCCACAACCACGTGCTCTTTCTCCGCCCCCAAATCTGCGAACGATTAAAAAACAATTCCTTCCAGCTTTGACCGTCTCGTCTCTTCTCTCTTGGCTCCTCTCCGTGCAAATGAAATCCATTTGACCACGTGACCCCTCCAACACCTTGCCTGCCGCGGGCGATGGCTATATAACCGCGTCCGAATATTTCCAATCCCCCAAACCACCGGCCGCCGCGCAGCAGCAGCTCGACTCAAACCAGAGAAGAAGCTCCGAGCAGCAGAGCAGGGCAGAGGAAATGCAGATGGACTCCTACTACTCCTTCCAGGACGACGCCCACTTCTTCGCCGCCGGCATCCCGGGATCGCCGGAGCTGCAATTCGCCGACCTCATTGCCTCGCTCTCGGAGCCGCTGCCCGCGCCGGCGACCCACAGCGCCTTCCAGGACTACCGCGCCGCCGCAGTCGCCGGAACATCCATCAGAGGAGGGAACGGCAACGGCAACGGCAACGTTAACATCCACCGGAGGATGATGTGCATGCTGGGCAGGATGGGTCGTCAGGGCACCGGCTCTGAGGAGGAGCTGCCTCCGCAGCAACACCAACACCAACACCAGCAGCATCAAGCCAGCGCCGTGGAGAGCAGCCGCGGGTTCCGGCACATGATGCGCGAGCGTCAGCGGCGGGAGAAGCTGAGCCAGAGCTACGCCGACCTGTACGCCCTGGTCTCCTCCAGGTCGAGGGGCGACAAGAACTCCATCGTCCAGTCGGCCGCCACCTACATCCACGAGCTCAAGGCCGCCAGGGACCGGCTCCAGCGGCGGAGCGAGGAGCTCAAGGCCAAGATCCTGGGCCACGACGCGCAGCAGCAGTGCGTCAGGGTCCAGTTCGAGGTCGACCAGCCCTCCTCCTCCGTCGACTCCATGATCGGGGCGCTCAGGTCCCTCAAGGGCATGAATGTCAAGACCAGGGGGATCAGGTCCACGCTCGCCGGCCACCGCCTCACCACCGAGATCAATGTCGAGACCACGGTGAGCTTCGTTTTCCTCTTCTTTCTTTGTGATGATGAATGGGCTTCATTTTCTCAGCTTAGTCTTACCTGCCTGCCTTGTTCAGTCACCTACAAGATTTTCCGAAATTTTCGTGTTCGATTAGTACACTACATCCCGCGCGCCTTACCTCATTAGACCGTCAGATAGACGCTGAATCATCAATCAATCAACAGGATAACTGCAATATGGTTGTATTTTCGAAATCTCCGTGTTCGATTAGTACACCTACTGCTACCACATCCTGCCTTGCCGTATTGGATTGTTGGCGATAGATGCTGCATCATCAACAGGATAAGGACGAAGATTCTAAATCAACTGTAGAACGACCGTGATATGATTTTTAATTAATTACTGCATTTATTTTTGGAAGCTCCAAAACATCTTAGTTGGGGGTTTTGGGTTCAACCATATATATGAGCTTTTTAAGCAGTAGTAATAATAAATGCCACCAAACTAAGCAAGTCAACGCCTCTCTTCTACTTATTAATGTGAAAATACACTGTGTCAATCAAGAATTAAAATTTAATCGATTGATCCAATCGTACGGAGGAAACTAACCTTGCTTTCCTTGTGCGTCGCATTCGCAGATAGCGGCCTGTGAGGTAGAGAAGGCCGTGGAGGAGGCTCTCCAGGAAGTCGAGAGGAAGCAGCTGCCGGCAGACAGCGACGCCACGTTTCCCGGAAGCGGCTGGCCGCGAACGTCGCACGTGCAAAACGTGTTCTGATCATCATCATCAGCTTTTTATAAACCCCTGCAGGACAAAAGCACGGTCCTGGAACCCCCATCTGTGCACTATTTTTTTACAAAGTTCTGAAGACAGTGAGTATACCGCCTGCTACTTGTGCTGACATGACAGCGAGGTCAATTTGGATCAAACGGGTTGGGGAAGATTGGAGAGGAGCAACTTGCACATTTGGCCGTGTGCTAGCTTTAGTGACCAGATGCAGCACCTGGTGTTGTTGTTTGGCTTTAACTGGACCTGATAGTCAAGGTCTCAACGGCCCCGCTACGCGCCACCACCGCAGAGGAGAAGGATAGCATGGCGCCAAGAAGAAAGAAAGGACAATGGACAAGGGTGCTGGTGTGGGTGTGCTGAGCGCCGAGACTGTATATTTGTAGCCATCTTATTTTTCAGTCATTTAATTAGTATTCTTCCAAGTTTGTCGATTCCAGTTAAAAGGAGTATTGTGCGTCTACATAAATTCCATTCATTTTACAAAATGAGAAAAACATGCCACATATCGAACCAAAAATCAGACTCGAATGATGTCCGACGGTGCACATGCCCTCGATGGTGCCGACCACTTTGGGGACAGTTGCCCACACCGGTCTTCAACCCCAATTGAAAAGAAAATGCCAAAGAGGTGATCACGTGGATGATGCCGACGCGCGGGTGAGTCGCTGTAGAGCACGTCGCCGTCTCCAACCAACGGCGGTGGGAGGAAGGTCGAGCTGGGGCGCGGGCCACGCGCAGCAAACCTGGCCGGCGCCGAGGTCGGTCAATCTCAGCGCAAACATGGAGCAACGGGTGAAGCGGGATGTAGTCTGCGCCAGCTTCGTAGTCGTCGCTCTCCAATGCAACACGGGCGCCGTCAGAGGACGCCAGGGAGCAGGAGAAGTGGGGGGTTGGGGAAAATCTATGTTGGCTCGTTTGGCACCAATGCGGTGATGCCTATGGGTGCCGCCATTCTTTTTGAAGGGCGTCGAGTGTATCCCTTTCCTACTCCCCTATGAGTATCGGGTAGACCCTAGGACCAGCCCGACAACAACATCGTCATCGTTGCATTCCTTCTTAAAGGTGTTTCCTAGTACGCGCTTGTTTGAAGTGCTAGGAGAGTGGTAGGAGTTGCATCTTCTTTTCCGAAAGCTTGTCTGAAAAAAACTTTGGGCTTATGCATGCTTGGCCTAGAGCGATCTGGGTGACCGACCGGGAAGTTGTTTTCGGGTGTGCACGAGCAGAAAAGATTAATGTTGATCTGTGGGGCCAGTCTAGAAATCTTAGTAAGCTGCCAGGATTGGCAGCCGCCGGTCCGAAGAGGACAGGGTTTTACAAGTGGTATTAGAATTAATACGCTCCAAGTGATTTCCTTTGGCATGAAATGGTAAGAATGCCTTCCTTATGTTGAATTATCCTACAACAACACCTTCCAAAAGAGTCTCAAAACGGCTCCCTTCGAAGTACTCTACGATCACAAGTGCAGAACTCCGATTGGTTGGTGAGGGACAGGTGAAAAAAGGTTCTTTGATCCAGACATTGTAACTCAAGCTGAGAAAAAATGTTCTTATTATTCTTGAGAACTTGAAAATTGCTCAAAATCGGCAGTAACGTCAGTACAACAAAAACCACAAGGACATGGAGTACCGTCCTGGTGATCTTGTTTATCTCTCTGTAACTCCCATTTGAGGTACTCATCGTTTTGGTATCAAAGGCAAGCTGGCGCCTATATACATGCTTGAGCTTCCTAATAAACTCTCTAAGGTGCACGATGTCTTTCATGTGTCACAACTCAATAAGTGCTTCAAGGATTCCGGTCATACCGTGGATCATGAGCTCATCAATCTCCAAGAAGATCTCTCCTACAAAAAACACCCCGTCAAATTTCTAGAAGAGTCGGAATGCAAGACTCGCAACAAGTCTATAAATTTTTGTAAGGTGTAGTGGTCGCACCATTCCGTTGATAAAACAACTTGGGAGCGCGAGGATCACCTTCGTGTCGAGTACACTTCCTTCTTTGAGTCTTCTTCTTTCTAGGAATCTCGGGACGAGATTCTTGTTTAGTGGGGGAGAGTTGTAGCATCTCAAGAGTCTAACCTTGTAATGCAATATGTTAAATAACTGTAATTCTACTCTCTAAATAATAAATATTGCATCATCATATTATCATGCTCATGTCATCATGCCACATTGCATTTGAGCATCATAATATCTTGTATTTGGTTCTTATCCCTTAATGCATGCCTCTTAATAAATGTTTAGTTGTTTCTTGATATATTGTATTTGTATATTGATATATGTTTAATGCCAAAGTTGAGTAGGGAACATACCTTTTACAATCTTTCCACCTATCAACATTTCCTACCTTCCTTTGGTTCTATCTACGAATCCTACCATACAAATATATATGGGCACTCGTATATTGTTTTGGCATTTAACTCTAGCTCATAAATATTTGGGTAGGGCTCCTTTCTTTTGTCCTATATGCTTCCATCCTTTATACCATGTTTGTGTTTGCAATATGGATATGGGATCCTACATGGACACCTTTGCATGCTATGTAGAGTACAACCTTGTCTTGCTTCTTTAAATGGCTGTATTGAATTACGGGCTTATTTGAATGGTTCGTGAACACATGAAATAAATAGTGGTACACACACACACACACTAGTTTGGCCCCTTTCATTAAAACATGCCTACTATTCTAAATATTCCATGGGAAGTGAGAATATCCCATTCCTTTTGCGAGTTTAAAATTCTATGTGTATGGTGGCATCATTCAAATGCTCAATGGTTGTTTAATTTGTTTTCACAAACTAGCTCAAGCAAGTAATGCCTACATGTAGGGTTGTCAATGAGCCAAACTCGAGCGAACATTGTTAGGCTCGGCTCGAGCTCGGTAGAAGCTCGAGCCGAGCTCGAGCGAGCCTGGGTTGACCTTCGAGCCTACATCTAAGCTCGAGTTTGGCTCGACCAAAGCTCGAGTAGGCTTGAGCTCGGTTCGTTAAAGCTCGGTAAGAAAATTTTAGTACATCGACATGTGGCTACATAGCAAGAAAATAGTAAAGCTTGAAAACGGAATAGCAGAAATGGCTTGGAGTTTCATATAATAGTAATACAGTGCCAACATGCCAGCATAATTATTTTAGCGGTCTTACAACAGATGGAATGATAATAGTAGTCTCCATTTTGCGGATGTACAAAAATCACGAGCTTTATCGAACTGTTTGAGTTCGGCTCGACTAAGCTCGCGAGCTCGAAAACAGGCTCGAGCTTGGTTTGTTAGAGAGACGAATCAAGCTCGAGCCGAGCTATTAACGCGCCGAACTCGCACAGTTTGTCAAGCCCGAACTTTTTTGACAGCCCTACCTACATGCATGGCCCATACTTGTCGCCTCCTTCTATCTCTATTTGAATTCATTTGGTTTTTTCTTAAATGGTTTTGGAGATAATTCTAATTTAAACAAGATAGCTCAAAAGGAACCAATAAAAGAAAAATGCAAACCAACTTGCCACTATGTCCTTCTTTGTGCTTGTGGTTTCTTGTTGGATTTAAATATATCGTTTGAATAGTTTGTTTTGAAACAAACAATAACAAATAAAAATAAGAAAAACCTAAACTACACAAACTAACTAAGCCCTACCTATTTCGAATATGCATTCATGTGGTTACTATATTAATATAGCGGGGCAAAAACCCGTTTTGAGAAACTTTTGTTGAACATAGTTTATAGTTGACAGTGGCGTTACTGACCAGAGAATGGTGGGGGTCTTCGTCGTTCCGGCTGAGCACATTGGTGTTTGGTGGTCGAGACATGGGCTAAGCCGTGTCATTTCTTTGACTCGGCTGGCCCTCCTAGCTTTGAGGTGAGCATCGTTGTGTCTCTCTAGGAGATATCCTGGGCCTTTAGCACATGGGACATGATGACCCACAAATATAAGGGTGTATCGTAGTACTTTCGATAAATAGGAGTGTCGATCCCAACGAGGAGAAGAAAGTGCTGAACAGTGGTATGGAGCAGGAAATCCCTGTGAATACTTAGCAAACATATTTTTAGTGGTTTTCTAACAAGGTAACAAAACAAGGAGCAAGTAACAAAGGTAACGAACAAACGGAGCAAGTGGCCCAATCCTTTCTTAGCAAAGGACAAGCCAGTGGAAATACTTAATAGGACCAAACGTTCTCGAGGACACATGGGAATTCTGTCAAGTGCTTTCGCTTCAAATAGCTGAGTACTCTTCTTTGGTGTTTGTAAGTGTTGTGTGGGTAAACATGTGCTAACATACCGACCTTACTTGGACTAATACATACTTGTGATTAAACCCCTGCAAACATCCGTAACTACAGGAAAGTAATTAAGATATAAATCTAACCACATCCTTAAACTCTGAGATCCTACACTCCCTTGTGCAAAGGTGTCCTAACGGGGGTTCAGGTTTCTGTCACTCCGGCAACCCCACAATTAGTAGCCAAATAGACAATGCATTCCCCTATGCCCATAAATGGTGAAGTGTCATGTAGTCGACATTCACATGACACCACTAGAAGAATAGCACCACAACTTAAATACTAAACCATTGAATAATAACTCATCATAGATTCACTACTAACAACATGACTTCGCCCATGTCATCAAGAACACAACGAACTACTCACAAGACATCATATGGATCAAGATCAAAGATGATATGGTAATGGATAACAATCTGAACATAAACAATAATCCAATGGTTCCACTCACAAGCATCAACTACAATAGTAATCAACACCGGGAAAGTTTCCCCTAATGAACTAAGCAATATACAACACAATTGTTACAGCGGTATGGAGTGGTGATGATGGTGCTGGTGGAGATGATGGTGTGGATGATGATGATGATCCTGATGAATCCTAGCTTGACGATGGTGTTGATGGCGACGGTCTCCCCTCTCCGGGAAGGAATTCCCCCGACAGAAATCTGTCTGCCGGAGAGATCTTTCTCTCTCGGTGTTTTCCGCGCCCTAGAGGCGGCGGAAATTTATCTGTGGTCGCTCCCCTAGGCTTAGGGTTCCGTACGGAAGATATAGGCGAAGGGGCGGAGTCGGAGGCCGGGCAGGTGGGCCACACCTTCCCTAGGCGCGGCCTCAGGTGGTCCTGCGCCTAGGGGGTGTGGGCCCCCTGCGGCCCCTCTTCGCTCCTCCTTCTGGCTCCCTTCATCTTCTGGTCAAATAATATGTTTCCATATTTTTCTGTTATTTTTATGATCTTCCGGAAATTGCACCGAAGCGCCGTCTTTTCCATCAGAATCCAGACTCCGGCAGTTCATCCTCCAAGAATCATCCAACATGCATAAACCGATGAAAAGCCATAAGTAATACCTCATAATAAGACATATATTAATGAATAGAGGTAAATTATGATATAGAAAGGTGATGCAAATTGTGCGTATCAACTCCCCCAAGCTTAGACTTCGCTTGTCCCCAAGCGAAAACTGAGCTCAGTAAACATGTCCACAGGTATATGGAGTGAAGTGTCGATAAAAGAATATGAACAGGAAGCATCACACTTACCATTGCACAACTCATAGAAGAAAGCAACTCACCATTATATAACTGTAACATCCCAAAAATATTAAACATGGATCAACAAACTCTAATCATCAAATTTAGGATTAACAAAAACTTTCCCATCTAAAAATATGAAAGCATTCATATGTATGTGTATTTAAATTAGGAGTTCTTTTGAATTGCCATGGTTCTATGATTCATTGCTTGTAAAATGATTCTTAGGTGAAATACATCATCTAAATCATTCCCAAACTTTTCCCAAAGAAAAACAACTCAAAATGAATAAATGAAGTGAATGGTCATTTTTGCCAAATTAACTATCATACCTACTTTGGCTATTCCTAGCACTCAAAACTTAATAGAAACATTGGTGGATCTTTGCACCCCTTGTTAGTACACATAATAAGGTACCAAGGCCCACTTTGTGATCTTCCAAAAACATTCAAATGCTAAGTTTAAATGATAGTTTAAAATTGAATCTATCTAATATGGGAAGATCCCACTATTTCAAAAACCACTCAAACAAGCTCAATTTTCAAAACCAAAGCACCCACAGAATCTCCAGCTTATGCCTAGCACACCCACCAAAAATCTTTTCAAAATTCAAAATTCAAGTTCTTGCGGCCATTTCATCAAACACCTTGCAGATTCAAATCAAACAAATAACAAACACTATTTTGAGCAGTGATTTGGCCAACCTTGTCCCCTCTCTAGCTCAAAGCAAACATTTAGTAGATCATCTAGCTTAGTTAGTAATCTCTAGCACCACTGTGAGCTTGCCATTGCCATCAATGGTGAGCAGGACGAGCCTCACCATGCCACCCCAGTGTGGACAGCAAGCTAGAGGAAGAACTAGCTGCGCCCACCTTGTCTAGCATGCTGCCCATGCCTCACCGCCCCCTCTTAACCAGCCCTATATCAAAGAGAGAGACAAGAACCACCAGGAACGACGTGCCCGTGCCGATATCGACCATGCCGACGCGCACCACCGTGCACACGCCGTCCCCACTCAACCCGACCACCTCGAGCCCTTGCATCCCGCCAGCATGAACCCCACCGTCCCAGGAGACCACTAGACATGTTCGTTTCCTCGCCCGTACCCCATAGCCACAGCACACCGCGGAGTTCGCCGTTCGTACCGCGCAGAGCACCGCACGTTCCCGACCGATTGCCACCGCCCCTAAGCGCGCATTCAAGTCCTAGAGCATCGCCAGGAGACCGCGCGTCGATCGCCATCCTCAGCCATGCCTCTAGCAGCCCGTAGCCATGTCGCCACCATCGCCAGGCCATCCCTCTTGGTCTCGCCGTCGAGCCTATAAAAGGAGGCCACCCCCAGCCATTTGAAGCACACCATTCCACTCCCCACACCTCACTGATCGTCCCACACCTCTAGACGGAGCACGAGGAGCAGCAGCTCGCCGGAATTGCACCGGAGCAGGCCGCCTCTAGAGGAGAAGGGCGTCGTTGATTGCGACCACCCCTGGAGCCGCCTCAACCATCCCTGAGCTCGCCGTCGACCACCCGCTCATTTGCCTGCCTCGCCGTCGTTGCTGGAGCCCTGGTATGCCCCCTATGCATCCCACTGAGCCGCTAGGGTTAGAGCTCGCCGGTGACAGGTCCGTCGTCGACGACGATCCCCAGCCGTCGATCCCCACTCTAATCCAAAGACCCACATCGCCCCGTACCGCTTCGCGCGTTATGAGCCACTGACCGGTGGATCCCCCTGTCAGCTGAGCCCCGCCATGCGGAGTGACACTGGGCTGGCCCATTAGCGTCTCCCGCGCAACCCAGCAGTTTGAATTTAGCTTTTTCCATTTTAATTCAAGCATAGTTTTGTACATAGATTCAAAAATCAACCCAGCTCGATTGAATGAACCCAATTGCATGAAACCAATTTTGTTAGAAAGGTACTGAAATGCTTAATACAAGCCCGTTGGATTCAAACCCTTTGGAATTATAGATCAACCTTGGTAAAAATAACAAGGCAGAAGCTTTTTTGCATTCAAAATTTTTTCAAAATTCAACCATAAAATCTTTTGAGTTGATTTCAACTCTCAAAAATCACATTTGATCATACCTTTCAGAATATATAAAAACATATGGGTTTACTTACATAAATAATGTTCAAGTAATAAAAGAATGCCACATAGGCATTTCTAGTAACTTTATTTAATTAAAATAAAAAGGTTAAACCTTATTAAATTGTGACACCACCTTAAATCACATTCCCATATACTGAAATATGTGGTGATGACATGTGTCAACATGATCCCATGTTTGAGTTGGAGAATATTAAATCTTAAGTAGTTTTTCAATGAGTAGAAATTACTTTTCTCACATTAAAATAAATAAGACAAATGCTTTAATCTTGTAATGTTAGTGATGATGCTAGATCATCTATAGCACACCTTTGTGTGATGATTGAAAATAGTTAAGTATTGTTTGGTGATTGTGTACCTCGTATTTATTTATAGACGCTAGTACCGACCAAGGATACGAGGAGGAAGGAGGATACTACGAGGAAGAAGCCGAGGAGAACTTCAACCACTGCTCTGCACAAGGCAAGCCTTACTATACAAGTTATCCTTGCAAGCCTAATACTACCAGTTGAATTAGCAAGCTATTAACTGAGCAAGCTAACACTTGCAAGATACCCTACTTTAGCAAGCTTATACTTGCAAGTATGCAAGCCACTACCTGCTTGTTACCATGCCAACTATATGCCTTAAGCATATGTGATCATACCCACTTGATAACCCAATCCTAGTTTTACTTACAAGCTTTATACTTTATTTCTTTATCAAAGCTTTCTCTTAGAGTTTACATAGTAACTTGTAGATTCTAGAAAGATAACAAAAGGTAGCATAAAGAGCATAAAATCTGGCCTAAGTTAGATAATCTTGATGTCATCCTAAGGCATGAGATTGAACTTAATTAATCGCCACTTGTTGACCACCCCTCATTAGTATTTACCCCCACTTGTAGATGCTAGTGCTAAGCATAAAACTTGATCAACTTTAGATGGGAATACTTGGTGAAAATGGTTATGAAAACCTTAGAATGATGAGTCATTCTACTGAAATGTTTTGACATGTGTTCTCAAACACCAGATGATTTTGATGATGAAAATGTTAAGGCATGAGCCTTAGACCTTGATAAAACTAATGCTTGTCTGAGCTGAGGCTACCTTGTGAATATTGTCCACCTGTGTAGTACCCAAGATGACAGTTGGTCATGGTTGGGAGGCCAAACTCATAGGAGAGGTGCTTATACTAGGGCATGTAATTGAAAGGTTAGGATTGATTATCCGCATACTGAGTATGGTGAATTCAGGATTTGTTCCTAACGGATGTATCGAATGTTGTTGTGAAAGTGTACAATCTCTGCAGAGTGTCAAACTATTCGAATAGCCGTGTCCGCGATTATGGACAGTTGGAGTGGCCATATTGTTCCCCCGTCAGATGTTTTCAAAATGACTTGTGAAAAGAATTGTGACTTTGACTTGACCACAACAGAGTTGTGACATGAAATTCAAGTTACCACTTAGGTGTTATAAAACTTTAACTAGTTTTATTTGCTTCTGAACTGAGTATAGGTAAATCTAGTTTTTGCAAAACAACCCTAGAGCTTAGTGTCCTACTACAAAAACCCCCTTAACTTGTTAGTATTTAGTTTGCGAGTACTTCAAGAGTACTCATGGATTTATCCCTGGCTATTCCCGTGGCCAGACTATGAAGAGGAGTACCAGGATGATGGACCGCAGGAAGGTTATGACAACTAGGATCATCTCCCGTCGTCAGCATTGCCTGTGACCCTGAAGATGGAGCTTCGCCCCCGCTATCGTTACTATTACGTTATTCCGCTGCTTGAGTTGTATTAAGAACTGGATCATGAGATCCTTATTTGTGTAAGACCTTATGTATGGTTTATAATGGATGATGTACTGTGATATCCAAATCTGTTATGTCTCACAAAAATGGTAATCCTGGGATTGCGATGTATGGCATAACAGGCATCTGGGATTAAAAATCCGGGTGTTGAGAAGTTGGTATCAGAGCCATCCTGACCATAGGAGACCCTAGTTAGAATGGACGTCTGAATCAAAAACTTAGTTTCAAAACCAAAGGAAGCAAGTATTTATAAAAAACTTATTCTCATTCTTATCACTTGGATTCTTTCATGAAAATTCATGTCCCTCAAAAACTCTTGCAAAATATATAAAATTTGACACACTAGATCACTCTACTAACTTACTCATCCTATATTCTTATAGATGGACGTGAAGTACAGGAAGTTTTATCAGTTGGGGAATGGAGGAGAACTCATCTTTGAGCGTGACCTGGACCAGCTGTCGGAACTTCTAGAGAGTCTGCACCCCGAGTTTTTCGAAGCTCGGCTCAATGATCAAGGAGGGCAAAATCTGCAGTGGCTATTTATTGCAAGTCTCCGAGGAAAGATTGAACCTCCCACTGCCAAGGGAATTCAGTTCACCTTAAGAGAGAACAACTGGCTCTATGGACTTGCTAGGGCCATACAGGAAGCTCTTGCCCATCTATGTGGGCAGAGTATCAATCAGATCAAGGGTACCCGCTTTGAGTTCTATCCAAGGCGTGATGCTATGGGACAGCCACTGGAAGCCCCACATCAGCCCGAGCTGAAGACTCAATTGGACCACCTTAGCTTCATGATGTATGATCATCAGCAGGAATTGGACAATGCCCGTGACTACTCCAACCACAAGTCCGCAATCGCCCAGAAGAAGGATCAGACCCTCGCCATGCTAGTGAAGGATCGCAAGTCTCATCGCCGTCAGCTCGACAAGAAGGAGCGCATCATTGCCCGTCTTTGCCACCGTATCACAGATTTGGAGGAGACCATCCACGAGAGAGACATGCAGTTGGAGGAAAGGGAGAATGCCGGAGAAGACCTTCGTGGAGACCCTACTCCTATCTCAGCGATGATGATAACTTTCTAGAGGATCAGGCCATGGACTTCTTCACCGATGAGGAGGATTTCGCCTTCATCGATGACAATAATGATGATGAGGATGATGAGTACACCGACTCCGAGGAGTAGTAGCACTTGAGCACTAGCGTTAGTGAGCTTTATTCGGTCCCACTGTATCGTAGTTTCTAGAATGGTTCTTAAAACCATATGTTTTCCTTTGTTGTGGTGTGTGTTGTATCGTGTGCTATGAATGAATGAATGAAAGGCAAGTTGCTAGAAAATTTGAGTCAAACCTTGAAAACTTTTCCAAGTCCCTGAACCTTAGAAATTTCCCTCTTTTCTCATGATCTATCTCAATCTTCAGATGCCTCGCGGAGGAAGTGGTTCATCCCCGGACCCAATGTTGCAGATCCTGCAAATTTTGGTTTCTGACCGCGAAGCTGAAAGAGCCGAACGTCAAGCCAACCTAGCCACCGTTCAGCACATAGCTCAGATGGCCAACAACAATCAAGGCCAAGGAAATCAGGACAACCATGGATCTAAGCTCAAGAATTTCCAGAACACCAACCCACCTGTTTTCACTAAGTCAGAGGAACCCCTAGATGCAGATGATTGGCTGCAAACAATGGAGAACAATCTGGAAGTCGCCGGAGTGGAAGCAAACGAGAAAGTTCTGTTCGCCACCCACTATCTAGCCGGAGATGCAAGAGCATGGGGGAACAACGTTCGTGCAATGATCGGAGGACAGATGATGACCTAGGAGGAATTCAAGGTCAAGTTTATCAGAACCCATGTGCCACCGGGTTTGATCAAAAGGATGAGAGATGAATTTAGGGAACTGAAGCCAAGAAGAAAGAAAGATTCTTGAATGGTTTGCATGATGAGATGCAGACAGTGTTGGTCAATATACCCTTTGCTGATATTGAAGCCCTTGTTGACTCTGCCATTCAGATGGAAGGAAAGATCAACCAAGCCAATGAGAACCGCAAGCGCTGCATGATGCATCAACCAGGAACCCACCATACCCCAAAGTATCGCCCTAACCCATCTCCAAGATTTGCCCCGAGAACCAACAGACCCCCGATGAACCGTCCGACCTATCCCAACCGTGGAAACCCAAGGCCCGGAGGAAACCACAACATCCCCGGCAACTCTAGCAATTTCAACCATGCACCACCCAAGTTCAACAACAACAATGTCGCCACCAACACCAACACTGCCCCAAGGACTGGAAGCAATGTTGTGCCTGTTGCAGCAAAGGACAAGTCGCAAGTGATTTGTTATGACTATGGTGTTGGAGATATGCCCTAGAGGCAATAATAAATGTAGTTATTATTATATCTTTGTGTTTATGATAAATGTTTACATTCATGCTATAATATTATTAACCAGAAACATTAATACTTGTGTGATTTGTAAACTAAATTAGAGTCCCTAGTAAAGCCTCTTTATAATACTAGCTTGTTGATTAATAGATGATCATGGTTTCTTGATCATGAACATTTGTTATGTTGTTAATAACAAGATCATATCATTAGGAGAATGGTATGGTGGAGATACTCCTATAGATAAGCGTAGCATAAAGATCAAGTCATTTTAATAGTTCAATTGCTATAAGCTTTTTGATACATAGTAACCTAATTCCTTCGACCATGAGATCATGCTTATCACCATCACCGGAAGGATGCTTTGATGACATCAAACACCACACTGTAACTGGGTGGCTATAAAGGTGGCATTGAGTGTTCGTAAAGTATGGGTTGAGACACATGAATCAAGAGTGGGATTTGTCCATCCATATGACGGATAGATATACTCTGGGCCCTCTCAGTGGAATGTCATCCAATTAGCTTGCAAGCATGTGACTGGCTCACAAGGGATCACATACCACGGGAACGAGAAAAGAGTACTTATCGGTAACGAGGTTGAACTAGGTATGCAGAGATACCGACGATCAAAACCTCGGATAAGTAAACTATTGTGAGACAAAGGGAAATTGGTATCGTCTGTAAGCGGTTCATTCGATCGCATAGTAATCGTAAAAATATGTGGGATCCATATGAATTTCCAGATTCCTCTATTGGTTATTGTTCGGAGAAGTGTCTCGATCATGTCCGCATAATTCACGAACCGTAGGGAGACACACTTAAGGATTCGATGTTGTTGAATAGTTATGGAATGATGAGTAAGAGACTGAATGTTGTTTGGAGTCTCAGATGGGATCCGTGATATCACGAGGAGATCCGGAATGGTCCGGAGAATGAGATTCATATGAGGAAAGTCCTGTTTAGGAGTTGGAGAATGATTCCGGTGTTTTCATCGGGAATGTTCTAGAAGGTTCCGGAAGGTCCGACACTCCGGAGGGGAAGAGTACATGAATGTGTCATGACAATGTGGAATGGTTGCATCATGTACTAGGTATCATGGCTGGGCAAAATAAAGGGAGAAATCAAATCCTAGTTTGAAAAAGTCAAACGCCAATTTGAAAAGTCAAACGGCAGTTTTGCTTGGTGGAGGGAGAGTAGGAAACCTACTTGGGGAGGAGTTCCTCTCCCTCCACCCGCCGGCCAAGGAGGCCGACTTGGGGGAGGACTCCCTCCCCCTTGGCCGCGCCCTCCCACCTATAAAAGCAGGGGCAGGGCTGCCCCTCTTCTCTACACCCAACACCACCCAAACCCTATCCCTAGCCGCCGGCCACCACAAGTCGCCACCGCCCTAGGGTTTCCTCCTAGCCGTCGAGTTGGGGCTCTCCCCAAGCCCTAGCCGCCGTCCAAGATTCCTCCCTTGGTGCTTCTACACCCTAGATCGCCAAGGCCTCTCTCATAGTCCACCATACTCGCTCTGGCTTAAGGCGAAGCCCTGCGAGATCTCCCCTCTACTTCCGATACCACGCCGTCGTGCTGTCGGAATCGCGAGGTGAGTGCTACAACCTCCGCTGCCTGCTGGAACAAGGGAGAGGAAGGTCTTCATAGAGTACCGAACGTGTGACCGACTGTGGAAGCGCTGCCGAAACGCAGCGCCGGAAGGATCGTCTACGCGATCTTGAGATCGGCAAGAGTACGACTACATCACCCACGAGAATCTGCTCTCGTTAACCGCTTTGGAATCTTCGAGGGTGAGTTCCTCTATCGACTCGTTGCTACAATCTAGTAGATAGATCTTGGCTTGTTTGTTTGCATGCGGTATATTTTTTTTGTTTTCCATGCTACCAACCCCTACAATATATGTAGATCTGTTGCACGAGTAGAACACAATGGTCATTGTGGGCGGTGGTGCTTTTATTATCAATTGCTTCTTGTGTACTTTGCATCTTGTGGTATGATTGGATGAAGCGGCCCGGGCTAACCTTAAATGACATCGTTCATGAGACTTGCTCCACGCTCAACATGCAACTTGTATTGCATAAGTGGCTTTGCGGGTGTCTGTCTCTCCCATTATAGTGTAGATCCTATTTACAACGGGCACTTGATAGTTCAAACATCAATGTTGTGGTTCTTGTTCGTAAGTTAGATTAACACTTATTGAAAGCCCCAAACCACGTAAAATATGCAAAGAAAATTAGAGGCGTCTAACTTTGTTTTGCAGGGGTGTGCTGTGATGTGATATGGCCATGATTGTGATTATATTTGATGTATGCAATGTTCCTTATTATAAGTTGGAAACCGGCAGGAGCCATATGGTTGTCTTTAAATTCTGTTAAGACCCACATGTCTATTCAAAGTAGTTGTAATAGTTGGAGCTGGTGGACGACAACCATGAAACGGCGCCATTGATCTTGACGCTATGCCGGTGATGATGGAGATCATGTTCGTGCTTGAAGATGGAGATCGGAAGCACAAGAAGAAACGCCATATCATATCACATATTATGAATTGCATGTGATGTTAATCCTTTATGCATCTTGTATTTCTTATTTAACGATAGTAGCTTTATAAGATGATCCCTCAAGCACATAAATTTCAAGTTTTAAAGTGTTCATCCTTAGTAAGCACCGTTGCTAAAGCTTGTTGTTTCGAAGCACCACGTGATGATCGGGTGTGTTAGATTCTGCAAGTGTATACAACGTGAGCAAGCTAGATTTGCTCATGCGGAAGCTAAGGTTTGATCTTGATGAGCCTAGCATGTACATACATGGTATTGGAACACGGATCACCGAAAGGTAAAGCATGAGTCATATAGTAGATATGATGAACATGTCGATTGTTCGCCATTGAAGCTACATCAACTCTCGTGATGATCGGTTTTGATGTGGTGGATTTGGTTCGTGTGATCACTAAAACAATGTGAGGGATATTGTTTTGAGTGGGAGTTCACCTAGATTAATTTAACTATTAATTAGAACTCAATTTGTCATAAAATTAGTCTAAACTATTGCAAATATGTTGTAGATCAATGGCGGCCCCTACCATCAATTTTAATGCGTTCCTAGAGAAAGAAAAGTTGAAAAACAATGGAAGCAACTTCGTGGATTGGTTCCGCAATTTGAGGATTGTCCTCAATGCTGGTAATGTGACCTATGTGCTGGATGCACCACTGGGTGACCCGCCTGCAGCTGATGCTACCGATGAAGTAAAGAACGTTTACCTCACTTGGAAGAATCAGTACTCCACAGTTCAGTGTGCTATCTTGTATGGTTTGGAATCGGAGCTTAAAAAAAGGTTTGAGAACCATGACCCACATGATATATCCGTGAACTCAAAATGATAGTTGAGGCTCACGCGGCAGTTGAGAGTTATGAGGCTTCTGAAAAGTTCTTTAACTGCAAGATGGAAGAGGGCAGCTCTGTTAGTGAGCATGTGCTTAAGATGTCTGGGCACGCAAACAAACTCGAAAGCTTGGGTATAGTGATTCCTAATGCTTTGGGGATTTACCGTGTCCTCCAATCACTGCCACCAAGTTACAAGAACTTTGTGATGAACTACAATATGCAAAACATGAACAAGACGTTGCCAGAACTCTTCTCCATGTTGAAATCTGCAGAAGTGGAGATCAAGAAAGAGCATCAAGTGTTGTTGGTCAATAAGACCACCAAATTCAAGAAAGGCAAGTCTAAGCAAAAAGGAAACTTCAAGAAGGGTGGTAAGAAAGTTGCCGCACCGGCGAAGAAAACCAAGGCTGTACCTAAGCCTGATACTGAGTGCTTTTACTGCAAGGGAGAGGGTCACTGGAAGCGGAATTTCCCAAAGTACTTGGCGGATTTGAAGAACGGCAACATCAAGAAGAAAGGTATATCCGATATACATATTATTGATGTGTATCTCACTAGTACTCGTAGTAGTGCCTAGGTATTTGATACTGGTTCAGTTGCTCATATTTGTAACTTGAAACAGGTGCTGCAGAATAAATAGAAGTTAGCGAAGAACGAGGCGACGATGCGCGTTGGGAATGGATCAAAGGTTGATGTGATCGCGGTCGGCACGCTACCTCTTCATCTACCATCGGGATTAGTTTTATACTTAAATAATTGTTATTTGGTGCCTGCGTTGAGCATGAACATTATATCTGGATCATGTTTGTTGCGAGACGGTTACTTGTTTAAGTCCGAGAATAATGGTTGTTTGATTTATATGAGTAATATGTTTTATGCACATGCACCTTTGATGGATGGTCTATTCTTATTGAATCTCGATAGTGGAAATACACATATTAATAACATTGAAGCTAAACGTTTGAAATTGAGCGATAACTCGACCTATATGTGGCACTGTCGTCTTGGTCACATTGGAGTGAAGCGTATGATGAAAGTCCATTCTGATGGACTTCTTGAATCACTTGATTTCGAATCACTTGAAAGATGCGAAGCATGTCTGATGGGTAAAATGACTAAGACTCCATTTTCTGGTATGATGGAGCGAGTTACAGACTTATTGGAAATCATACATACCGATGTGTGTGGTCCAATGAGTGTAGCATCGCGCGGTGGTTATCGTTATGTTCTTACCTTCACGAATGACTTGAGTATATATGGGTATATCTATTTCATGAAACACAAGTCCGAAACTTTCGAGAAGTTTAAGGAATTTCAAAGTGAGGTAGAGAATCAACGTAACAAGAAGATTAAATTTGTACGTTCTGATCGTGGATGTGAATATCTAAGTTACGAGTTTGGCGAGCATTTGAAGAAATGCGGAATACTTTCACAATTGACACCGTCGGGAACACCACAGCGTAATGGTGTGTCCGAACGTCGTAATCGAACTCTCTTAGATATGGTTCGTTCTATGATGTCACTTACAGATTTACCGCTATCGTTTTGGGGTTATGCATTAGAAACAGCCGCATTCACTTTAAATAGGGCACCATCTAAATCCGTTGAAACGACACCGTATGAATTATGGTTTGGGAAGAAACCTAGATTGTCGTTCCTTAAAGTTTGGGGTTGCGAAGCCTATGTAAAGAAGTTACAACCGGACAAGCTTGAACCCAAAGCGGAAAAATGTGTCTTCATAGGATACCCGAAGGAAACTATTGGGTATACCTTCTATCATAGATCTGAGGGCAAAATCTTCGTTGCCAAGAATGGATCCTTTCTAGAGAAAGAATTTCTCTCGAAAGAAGTGACTGGAAGGAAAGTAGAACTTGACGAGGTTGTTGAACCTTCTCTCAAACTTGCGAGTAGCGCAGCACCGAAAGAAGTTCCTGTGGCGCCTACACCAATAAGAGAGGTATCTAATGATGATGATCATGAAACTTCAGTTGAAGTTGCTACAGAACCTCGCAGGTCAACGAGAACTCGTACCACTCCTGATTGGTATGATCCCA
Organism: Avena atlantica; assembly: GCA_910589765.1. Taxonomy (NCBI): domain Eukaryota; kingdom Viridiplantae; phylum Streptophyta; class Magnoliopsida; order Poales; family Poaceae; genus Avena; species Avena atlantica. The sequence goes on from OU342736.1 coordinate 380,329,981, forward strand.
TTATGAGTGTCATGTTGGTGGACAACACCGATGAACCTGCGACATATGAGGAAGCGATGATGAGCCCAGATTCCAATAAATGGCAAGACTCCATGAAATCCTAAACTGGATCCATGTACGAAAACCAAGTATGGACTTTGGAGGACTTACCGGATGGCCGGAAGGCTGTCGAGAACAAATGGATTTTCAAGAAGAAAACAGATGTTGATGGTAATGTTACTTTCTATAAAGCTCGACTTGTCGCAAAGGGGTTTCGACAAATTCAAGGAGTTGACTACGATGAGACTTTCTCACCGGTAGCGAAGCTAAAGTCTGTGAGGATTATGTTAGCAATCGCTGCATATTATGATTATGAGATATGGCAGATGGATGTCAAAATGGCGTTCCTCAATGGAGACATTGATGAAGAGTTGTATATGATGCAACCCAAAGGTTTTGTCGATCCTAAAGATGCTAACAAGGTATGCAAACTTCAACGGTCCATATATGGGTTGAATCAAGCATCCCAAAGTTGGAATCAACATTTTGATAAGGTAATCAAAAGTTTTGGTTTTATACAAACTTATGGAGAAGCTTGTATTTACAAGAAAGTGAGTGGGAGCTCTGTAGCATTCTTAATACTGTATGTAGATGACATATTGCTGATTGGGAATGATGTAGACCTTCTTAATAGTGTCAAGGAATATTTGAATAATAGTTTTTCAATGAAAGATCTTGGAGAAGCAGCTTACATTTTAGGCATAAAGATTTATAGAGATAGATCGAGACGCCTAATATCATTGTCACAAAGTACATATTTGGACAAAGTTCTAAAGAGGTTTGGAATGGAAGATATCAAGAAAGGGTTCTTTCCCATGTTGCCCAATACGACCTTGAGTAAAACTCAAAGTCCAGCAACGGCAAAAGATAGAGAAAGGATGAGTAAGACTCCCTATGCCTCAGCCATAGGATCTCTAATGTATGCCATGCTATGTACCAGACCCGACATTGCATATGCTGTTAGTTTTACTAGCAGATATCAAAGTGATCCAGGAGTGGATCATTGGACAGCGGTCAAAAACGTCCTTAAGTACTTGAGAAGAACTAAGGATATGGTTATTTCTTATGGAGGTGATGAACAACTCGTTGTTAATGGTTACACCGATGCTAGTTGGAACACCGATCCGAATGATTCTAAATCTCAATCTGGATACGTATTTACTTTGAATGGTGCAGCAGTTAGCTGAAGGAGTGCAAAACAAAGCGTTGTGGCGAGATCTTCAACTGAATCGGAATACATAGCTGCTTCGGAGGCTTCACAAGAAGCGATATGGACGAAGGAGTTCATTACAGAGCTCGGTTTTGTTCCAAGTGTGCTGGAACCAATGTCTATCTACTGTGATAACATGGGCGCCATAGCCAATACGCAAGAACCAAGGTCACACAAGAAGCTGAAGCACATCAAGCTACGTTTTCACGTTATTCGAGAACATGTCCAAGATGGTGACATAAAGATTTGCAAATTACACACAGATCTGAATGTGGCGGATCCGTTGACTAAACCTCTCCCGAGGGCAAAACATGACCAGCACCAAACCGCCATGGGTGTTCGGTATATTACCATGTAATCTAGATTAGTTGACTCTAGTGCAAGTGGGAGACTGTTGGAGATATGCCCTAGAGGCAATAATAAATGTAGTTATTATTATATCTTTGTGTTTATGATAAATGTTTACATTCATGCTATAATAGTATTAACCAGAAACATTAATGCTTGTGTGATTTGTAAACTAAATTAGAGTCCCTAGTAAAGCCTCTTTATAATACTAGCTTGTTAATTAATAGATGATCATGGTTTCTTGATCATGAACATTTGAGATGTTGTTAATAACAAGATCATATCATTAGGAGAATGGTATGGTGGACATACTCCTATAGATAAGCGTAGCATAAAGATCAAGTCATTTTAATAGTTCAATTGCTATAAGCTTTATGATACATAGTAACCTAATTCCTTCGACCATGAGATCATGCTTATCACCATCACCGGAAGCATGCTTTGATGACATCAAACACCACACCATAACTGGGTGGCTATAAAGGTGGCATTGAGTGTTCGGAAAGTATGGGTTGAGACACATGAATCAAGAGTGGGATTTGTCCATCCATATGACGGATAGATATACTCTGGGCCCTCTCGGTGGAATGTTATCCAATTAGCTTGAAAGCATGTGACTGGCTCACAAGGGATCACATACCACGGGAACGAGAAAAGAGTACTTATCGGTAACGAGGTTGAACTAGGTATGCAGAGATACCGACGATCAAAACCTCGGATAAGTAAACTATTGTGAGACAAAGGGAAATTGGTATCGTATGTAAGTGGTTCATTCGATCGCAAAGTAATCGTAGAAATATGTGGGATCTATATGAATTTCCAGATTCCTCTATTGGTTATTGTTCGGAGAAGTGTCTCGATCATGTCCGCATAATTCACGAACCGTAGGGAGACACACTTAAGGATTCAATGTTGTTGAATAGTTATAGAATGATGAGTAAGAGACTGAATGTTGTTTGGAGTCTCGGATGGGATCCGGGATATCACGAGGAGATCCGTAATGGTCCGGAGAATGAGATTCATATAAGGAAAGTCCTGTTTCGGAGTTGGGGAATGATTCCGGTGTTTTCATCGGGAATGTTCTAGAAGGTTCCGGAAGGTCCGGCACTCCGGAGGGGAAGGGTACATGAATGTGTCATGACAATTTGGAATGGTTGCATCATGTACTAGGTATCATGGCTGGGCAAAATAAAGGGAGAAATCAAATCCTAGTTTGAAAAAGTCAAACGCCAATTTGAAAAGTCAAACGGCAGTTTTGCTTGGTGGAGGGAGAGTAGGAAACCTACTTGGGGAGGAGTTCCTCTCCCTCCACCCGCCGGCCAAGGAGGCCGACTTGGGGGAGGACTCCCTCCCCCCTTGGCCGCGTCCTCCCACCTATAAAAGCAGGGGCAGGGCTGCCCCTCTTCTCTACACCCAACACTACCCAAACCCTAGCCCTAGCCGCCGGCCACCACAAGTCGCCGCCTCCCTAGGGTTTCCTCCTAGCCGCCGAGTTGGGGCTCTCCCCAAGACCTAGCCACCGGCCAAGCTTCCTCCCTTGGTGCTTCTAAACCCTAGATCGCCAAGGCCTCTCTTATAGTCCACCATACTCGCTCCGGCTTAAGGCGAAGCCCTACGAGATCTCCCCTCTACTTCCGGTACCACGCCGTCGTGCTGCCGGAATCGCGAGGAGAGTGCTACAACCTTCGCTGCCTGCTGGAACAAGGGAGAGGAAGGTCTTCATCGAGTACCAAACGTGTGACCGACTGTGGAAGCGCTGCCGGAACGCAGCGCCGGAAGGATCGTCTACGCGATCTTGAGATCGGCAAGAGTACGAGTACATCACCCACGAGAATATGCTCTCGTTAACCGCTTTGGAATCTTCGAGGGTGAGTTTCTGTATCGACTCGTTGCTACAATCTAGTAGATAGATCTTGGCTTGTTTGTTTGCATGCGGTAGAAATTTTTTGTTTTCCATGCTACGAACCCCTACATGTGGAACCAAGGGTCACTACTCCAATGAGTGCCCCAAGAAGAATGCCGCAGCCCCCAATACAAAGGATCCAGCTCAGCAACAGCGTCGTGTTCATCCCGGAAGAAGGTTTGCCCCAGGGAACTCGCTCAACCGCAACAACCGTCTTTTTCTCATGCTTGCTGAAGAAGCCCAGGAAGCGCCAGACGTCATGCTGGGTATGTTTTCTGTTAACTCGGTACTTGCAAGAGTGTTGTTTGATTCTGGAGCATCGCACTCATTTGTCACCGAAGAATTTGCATGCACTAGTAAGATTCAACCAACCAAACTGAAGCATGTTATGATTGTTCAAATACCCGGTTCAACCACCAAAGCTAGGCAAATTTGCAAAGCCGTCCCTATCCGAATCCATGGCATAGATTTTTATGCTAATCTGATAGTACTCGGAATTAAAGGCTTGGAAGTAGTACTAGGAATGGATTGGATCTCCAAACACAAAGGATTAATTGACTATGCCAAGAAAGCCATAATCATGACCAGTACAACCGGAGTATCAGTCGAGCATGTATCTGAAACCTTACCTCGTCAATTCAAGTGCAACAAGAGTATAGCCCAACCTACCATTGACCAAGTCTGGATAGTCTGTGAGTACCCCGATGTATTTCCAGATGTTTTGCCCGGTATGCCCCCAGATCGGGATATCGAGTTTATCATTGAACTAATTCCTGGAACCGGACCCATAGCCCAGAGACCATATAGTATGAACCCGTCTGAACTAGCAGAACTGAAGAAGCAACTAGACGCCATGCTGGAAATTGGATTGATTCAACCAAGTGCGTCACCATGGAGATCACCTATTTTGTTCGTGGACAAGAAAGATGGAGGTAACCGTTTGTGTACGGATTATCGGAAGTTGAACGATATCACTATCAAGAACAAGTACCCGTTGCTGAAGATTGAAGATTTGTTTGACCAGTTGACTGGTGCAAGGTGTTTTCTAAGATTGATCTTAGAACTGGCTATCACCAACTCAAGATTCGCGCAGAGGATATTCCAAAGACTGCCTTTACCACCAGATATGGATTATACGAGTATACCGTCATGTATTTTGGATTAACCAATGCCCCCGCTTATTTCATGAATCTCATGAATAAGATTTTTATGGACTTCTTGGATAAGTGTGTCGTTGTTTTCATCGATGACATTCTGATTTATTCCAAATCAGAAGAAGAACATGAGCTACACCTAAGGACCATTCTTGGAACCCTTAGAGAGCATCAGTTGTACGCCAAGTTTAGCAAATGTGAATTCTGGTTACAGGAGGTAGATTCCTCGGACACATTGTATCAGTCGGAGCCGTTGACCCTGCAAAGGTGAAAGATGTCGAAGATTGGCAAGCCCCAACCACCCAAACCCAAGTTCGTGCATTTATCGGATTGGCGGGATACTACCGCAAGTTCGTAGAAGGATTCTCGAGTATCACCAGACCCATGACCTAATTGCTAAAGAAGGACAAGAAGTTTGAATGGACGGACAAATGTGAAGCGAGTTTTCAAGAACTCAAGAGAAGACTGATTTCAGCCCCAATCTTAATCATGCCGGATATCAAGAAGCCCTTCGATGTGTATTGTGACGCATCCAAGATCGGTCTCGGATGTGTGCTAATGCAAGAAGGCAAAGTTATATCTTATCTATCTCGACAACTGAAGCAGCATGAACAGAATTACCCAACCCATGACCTCGAGCTCGCAGCCGTAGTTCTAGCCCTGAAGACATGGAGGCATTACCTGATGGGAAACCGTTGTGATATTTATTTGGACCACAAGAGCCTGGAGTATATATTCACCCAGAAGGAGCTGAATATGAGACAGATAAGATGGATTAAGCTAATCAAGGATTACAATCTGGACATTCACTATCACCCCGGTAAAGCCAATGTGGTAGCAGATGCCCTTAGCCGATTTCCGTGCCGCTTGAACTCCATGATTTTGAAGGAGCAACCAAGTTTGCACAAAGAGATGGAGGATTTCCGAATGGAATTAGTGAGTGAAGGATTTTTGGCTAGCATAGAACTTCAACCCACTTTGATCAGCCAGATCAAAGAGGCGTAGAAAGGAAATGCTAGTATCGACGGAATCAAGCGTCGTATTGGTACATGCAAAGTACCCGGATTTACCGAAGACGAAGGAGTTCTGTGGTACAAAGGACGCCTTTGTGTACCAGCAGATTCGGAGTTGAAAGAAGTTATTTTGAAGTAGGCCCATGATACTCTTTATTCTATCCACCCCGGAGGAACGAAGATGTATCAGGATTTGAAGGAACAATTTTGGTGGCATAATATGAAGAGAGAAATCGGAAGCTATATCGCTAAGTGTGATATATGTCAGAGAGTCAAGGCGGGACATCAAAGACCCGCAGGATTGTTGCAACCATTGCAGATTCCGGAATGGAAATGTGATTCCATTGGAATGGACTTTATCACCAGATTGCCTACTTCTAGTAGGGGAAATGACTCTATTTGGGTCATAGTTGACAGATTGTCCAAAGTAGTGTAGGGTTCGCAGCATAGAAAACAAAAAATTTCCTACGATGTGAACTATATACCAAGATCTATCTACTAGATACAAACAACGGGTGGATGTATATCCGTAGAGAACATACCCTTGAAGACCGACAAAGCTTAACGAGTTCAACTCGTGGTTGATGTAGACGATCTCTTGCCGATCTCAAGATCGAGAGGAATTCCTAGCGCCGCAAATCAGCAGCGCATCCGTGCTCGCACACACGTTCAAGGCACCGAGCAACCTCTGCCTCCTCGCTCCAGCGATGCAGCGGAAGCACAACTCTTTCTTGCCGAATAGCCACCGGGAACATGTATCTCGCTAGTCCGAGACCATGGGGATAAATTCTAGAGGGGGAGAGAGATCCTTCACGAGGAGGTGTAAGAGACAAGTGAGGAGGGGGGCTCCTTTTATAGGAGGAGGGGGGGCACCCAAGGGGGTGGACGCCGGCCATGGGGGCTGCCCCCTCCCCTCCTTCATTCATGTGGGTGGACACTCCACTCACAAAATGCCCTTTAAAATCCCTCCACTCAAAAGTCCACTCAAATTCCCATTAAATTTCCACCAAATTTAATGCAAACTCTCATTAAATAAAACTCTTTTATTTTATTCAGAATTTTGTCAATTACTTTAATGACAAACATTCACAAATAACCCCTTGCTAGAATTCTATTTCACATGCATAACCACTTTATGCAATTTCACCCGAAAACCTGTTTCGGTATCTAGTGAAATAAATTCCTGCGCTTGTTCATTCTTTCGGCATGAAACATTTGCTCCAATTTGATGTCGGTGTCTCTTAAGTGTGTCACCCTACGGTTCGTGAATAATGCGGACATGATCGAGACCCCTCTCGGATCAATAATCAGAAGCGGGATCTGGAGACCCATACTGACTCCCACACATTCAACGATGACTTTCTTGTGATCGTCGGAACCTTTTATGCTAGTATCTTAATCCCTTTGTTTCACGATATATTACATGTCCGAGATTCGATCATCGGTATCTCCATACCTAGTTTGATCTCGTTACCGACATGCACTCTTTTCTCGTTCCTGTGATATAACATTCTAGTGATCAAATCACTTGCTTGCAAGCTAATCAATGTGATATCACCGAGAGGGCCCAGAGTATATCTATCCGTCATCGGGATGAACAAATTCCACTCTCGATCCATGAGCCTCAACATAACACTTTATTAGTTCTGAATCCATCTTTATAATCACCCTGTTACGGTGTGACGTTTGATGTTATCAAGAAACTCTTCCGGTGTTAGTGATTGACATGATCTCATGGTCTAAGGATTAGGATCACTTCGTAAGTTGTTATAGCAATATAAACTCAATGACTTTGATCGTAATGCTATACTTTGGATGAATGTTCATCACACCATTACACTAATGTTGTGAACCCGTTATTAACAACATCCAATGTCCATGATCAGGAAACCTTGATCATCTTGTTAATCAACGAGCTAGTTTATGAGAGAGGCATAACTAGGAACTTTCTGTTTGTTTATTAAACACACATGTATTAACGTTTCCGTATTAATACAATTATAGCATGCAAAATAAACATCTATCATATACTTGGAATACACATAATAAACACTTTATTATTGCCTCTCAGGGCATATTCCCTTCAGTATCCCACTTGCACTAGAGACAATAATCTAGTTACATAGTGATAAATCTAACACCCATTGAGTTCTGGTGTTGATCATGTTTTGCTCTAGGGAGAGTTTTAGTCAACGGATCTGCTACATTGAGATCCGTATGTACTTTACAAATCTTTATATCTCCATCCTTGACATGCTCGCGGATGGAGTGAAACCGGCGCTTAATATGCTTGGAATGCTTGTGAGACCTTGGCTCTTTGGCATTGGCAATGGAACCATTGTTGTCACAATAGATCACCATTGGGTCCAACGCGTTTGCCACCACTCCTAGTTCGGATATGAACTCCTTCATCCAAACTGCTTCCTGAGCCGCTTCTGAAGCAGCAACATATTCGGCCTCCGTTGTTGATCCCGCTACCACAGGTTGTTTGGAGCTCCTCCAACTAACCGCTCCGCCATTCATGAGAAATACGTATCCGGATTGAGACTTAGAGTCATCCGGATCGGTGTCAAAGCTAGCGTCGACATAACACTTAGCGACGAGCTCTTCTTCACCTCCGTATACAACAAACATATCCTTAGTTCTTCGTAAGTACTTAAGGATATTCTTGACCGCTATCCAGTGTTCCGAACCTGGATCCGATTGGTACCTACTAGTCAAACTAATAGCATGTGCCACATCCGGTCTTGTACATAGCATGGCGGACATTATAGATCCTATGGCTGAAGCATAGGGGACTTTGTCCATTATCTCTCTTTCTTCCGCCGAAGCCGGACTTTGAGTCTTACTCAATGTCTTGCCTTGCAACATAGGTAAGAACCCCTTCTTACTTCCGTCCATTTTAAACTTCTTTAAAATCTTATCAAGGTATGTACTTTGCGATAGCCCTATTAGGCGCCTAGATCTATATCTATAGATCTTTATGCCTAATATGTATGACGCTTCACCTAGGTCCTTCATTGAAAATTTGCTGTTTAGATAACTTTTAACACTGTTTAAAAGATCTATATCATTTTCGATCAATAATATGTCATCCACATATAATATCAGAAATGCCACATTGCTCCCACTCACTTTCTTGTAAATACAAGCTTCTCCATAAGTTTGGACAAATCCAAACTCTTTGATCACCTCATCAAAGCGGAGATTCCAACTTTGTGATGCTTGCTTCAATCCATAGATGGATCGCTGAAGCTTGCACACCTTGTTAGCATCCTTAGGATCGACAAAACCCTTTGGTTGTATCATATACAACTCTTCTTCAATATTACCATTGAGAAACGCGGTTTTGACATCCATCTGCCATATCTCATAATCCAAATATGCAGCAATTGCTAACATAATCCTAACTGACTTTAGCATCGCTACGGGAGAGAAAGTCTCATCGTAGTCAACTCCTTGAATTTGTCGAAACCCCTTTGCGACAAGTCGAGCTTTATAGACGGTCACATTACCATCAGCATCAGTTTTCCTTTAGAAAATCCATTTGTTCTCCACGGCCTTTCGGTCGTGAGGTAATTCCACCAAGTTCCAAACTTGATTTTCATACATGGATTCCATCTCGGATTTCATGGCTTCTAACCATTTGTTGGAATCCGGGCTCATCATCGCTTCTTCATACGTCGCAGGGTCATCATTTTCATCAACCATGAAATTCATGACAGGATTTCCGTACAGCTCGGGAGCTGCACGCGTCCTGTTTGACCTGCGAGGTTCGGTAGTACTCTCTTTCGGAGTTTCATGATCATTATCATTAGTTCCCTCTTCAACAAGTGGAGCCAACTCCGGAACAACTTCCGGCGCTGCGCTACTCGCCATACTTTGAAGAGAAGGTTCCACAACCTCTTCGAGTTCTACCTACTCACACCTTTCGCGAGAAACTCTTTCTCTAGAAAGGATCCATTCTTGGCAACAAAAACCTTGCCCTTTGATCTGTGATAGAAGGAATACCCAATAGTTTCTTTAGGGTATCCTATGAAGACGCATTTTTCCGCTTTGGGTTCGAGTTTATCCGGTTGAAGTTTCTTCACATAAACATCGCATCCCCAAACTTTAAGAAATGACAGCTTAGGTTTGTTTCCAAACCACAATTCATACGGTGTCTTTTCAACGGATTTAGATGGTGCCCGATTTAAAGTGAATGCAGCAGTTTCTAGTGCATAACCCCAAAATGACAACGGCAAGTCCGTCAGAGACATCATAGATCGAACCATATCTAATAAAGTACGATTACGATGTTCCGACACACCATTTCGTTGTGGTGTTCCGGCAGGTGTGAGTTGTGAAACAATTCCACACTCTTTCATGTGAGTGCTAAACTCGTAACTTAGATACTCACCTCCACGGTCGGACCGTAGAAATTTGATCTTTCTATTACGATGATTTTCCACTTCATTCTGAAATTCCTTGAACTTTTCAAAGGTTTCAGACTTGTGTTTCATCAAGTAGATATTACCGTATCTACTCAAATCATCCGTGAAAGTAACAAAATAACGATATCCACCTCGCGCCGACACACTCATTGGACCACATACATCAGAATGTATGATTTCCAATAAATCTGTCGCCCATTCCATTGAACCGGAAAACGACGTTCTAGTCATCTTGCCCATAAGGCATGGCTCACATGTATCAAATGATTCATAATCAAGTGATTCCAAAAGTCCATCCGAATGGAGCTTCTTCATGCGTTTAACGCCAATATGACCTAGACGGCAGTGCCAAATATATGCGGATATATCATCATTAAGTTTAATCCTTTTAGCATCAACATTATGAATATGTGTAACATTATCATCGAGATCTAATAGAAATAAACCATTCATCATCGGCGCATGACCATAAAAGATTTCATTCATATAAATGGAACAACCATTGTTCTCGGATTTAAATGAATAACCACTTCGCATCAAACACGATCCAGATACAATGTTCATGCTCAGTGCGGGCACCAGATAACATTTATTCAAGTTTATAACTAATCCCGATGGTAAGTGGAGAGGCAGCGTTCTGACGGCGATCACATCAATGCTTGATCCATTTCCGACACGCATCTTGACCTCACCCCTTGCTAGTGGTCGCTTGTTCCGCAGCCCTTGATTCGAGTTACAAATATTAGCAACTGAACCGGTATCAAATACCCAGGTGCTACTGCGAGCACTAGTCAAGTACACATCAATAACATGTATATCATATATACCTTTGTTTGCCTTGCCGGCCTTCTTGTCTGCCAGATACTTGGGGCAGTTGCGCTTCCAGTGGCCAGTCCCCTTACAATAGTAGCACTCGGAATCAGACTTAGGTCCAACTCGGGGTTTCTTTTCAGGCGCGGCAACAGGCTTGCCGCCCTTACTTCCCTTCCGTTTTCCCTTCTTGTCTTTCTTGAAACCAGTGTTCCTATTGATCATCAACACTTGATGTTCCTTTTTGATCTCCACTTCTGCAGTTTTAAGCATTGACAGAAGCTCGGGGAGAGACTTCTTCATGCCTTGCATATTATAGTTCATCACGAAGCTCTTATAGCTAGGTGGCAGAGACTGCAGAACACGATGGATGCCTAAGTCAATGGGAATCAATATTCCCAAGGACACAAGCTTATCGGCGTAACCCGACATCTTGAGTACATGCTCACTAACGGGGCTGTGCACTTCCATCATGCAGCTAAAGAACTTTTCTGAAGCGTTGTAGCTCTCTACAGCAGCATGTGTGTCGAAAATCATTTTCAACTCACCCATTGTATCAAATGCATTGCCGTTTTCGAAACGCTTTCGAATTTCCGGCTCTAGCCCATACAATATGCCGCAATAAACTAAGTTGTGGTCCTCCTGACGAGTCTGATAGACATTCTTCTCCTCGTCAGGGGCATCATCAAAAGGTGGGGGGCCTAACGGCGCTTCTAGCACATATTGCTTTTGTGCAGCAGAGAGGAGAATCCTCAAATTCATGGCCCATTCGGTAAAGTTGCTACCGTTTGTTGCTAGTTTCTCTTTCTCCATGAACACATTGAAATTAAAAGCAGGTGGTGCCATCTTACAACAGAATTTGTAAAGTTTAGACTAAGTGTATGATAGATTGAGTTCAACTAATCTATATTACGAATGAACTCCCACTCAAAAACGACATCCCTCGTGCCTTTTTGGTGATTACATGAACCAAATCCACTACACCAAGTCCGATCATCACGTGAGTCGGTATAGCTTCAAAGGCGAGCATCAAATGGGCATCATATCAACTATATGACTCATGCTTAACCTTTCGGTCCGTGTTCCGAGGCCATGTCTGTACATGCTAGGCTCGCCAAGTTAGAACCTTAGTATTCGCGTGTGTAACTGTTTTACACCCGAAATATGGTCGTGGATCCAAGAACACCCGATCATCACGTGATGTCTTGGAGCGACGAAAACATAATCGGTGCATACTAAAGGAAGAACACATTCTTATCTTGATATTTAAATGAGGGATCATCTTATTATGCTAACAAAGCGCTAAACAAGCAATATAAGATGCTATCAAACATCATATGTTTATTAGTGAAATTATATGGTTCCCGCAGATGATCTCTATCATGTGCATCGTGGTATGATCACTATCATACCTATATGTGTAAATCCAAGGTCTATGGATTTTACACGCTATGTGTGTTGTAAGAGTATCATCTCATACTTCTACTTACAACACTACCATATCATAACACTAGCCCAGCAACAATCTAAACTAGACGCCTCTAATTTATCCATTGCAAGTTTTACGTGGCTTAGGGCTTTCGAGATAGAACCGTTCTTACCTACGAACATGAACCACAACGAGGATAATCAAATTGTTGACAACTCGCTTGCAAAATAGATATTGACTATAGTAGGAGAGACAGACACCCGCTAGCCACTTATGCAAACTAGTTGCATGTCAAGCGTGGAACAGGTCTCATGTGCGAGGACATGTAAAGTTTGTCCGGGCCGCTTCATCCCACTATGCCACCAATATCCAAAATTACAACAAAGGAGCAACAACATGATCATCATCGCCCACATACTCATATGTGTACTACCCGTGCAAAGTATCTACGCATAGATCCGGCTCTGATACCACTGTAGGGTTCGCAGCATAGAAAACAAAATTTTTCCAACGATGTGAACTATATACCAAGATCTATATACTAGATACAAACAACGGGCGGATGTATATCCGTAGAGAACATACCCTTGAAGACCGACAAAGCTTAACGAGTTCAACTCGTGGTTGATGTAGACGATCTCTTGCCGATCTCAAGATCGAGAGGAAGTCCTAGCGCCGCAAATCAGCAGCGCATCCGTGCCCGCACACACGTTCGAGGCACCGAGCAACCTCCGCCTCCTCTCTCCAGTGATGCATCGGAAGCACAACTCTTTCTTGCCGAATAGCCACCGGGAACATGTATCTCGCTAGTCCGAGACCATGGGGGATAAATTCTAGAGGGGGAGAGAGATCCTTCACGAGGAGGTGTAAGAGACAAGTGAGGAGGGGGGGATCCTTTTATAGGAGGAGGGGGGCACCCAAGGGGGTGGCCGCCGGCCATGGGGGCTGCCCCCTCCCCTCCTTCATTCATGTGGGTGGACACTCCACTCACAAAATGCCCTTTAAAATCCCTCCACTCAAAAGTCCACTCAAATTCCCATTAAATTTCCACCAAATTTAATGCAAACTCTCATTAAATAAAACTCTTTTATTTTATTCAGAATTTTGTCAATTACTTTAATGACAAACATTCACAAATAACCCCTTGCTAGAATTCTATTTCACATGCATAACCACTTTATGCAATTTCACCCGAAAACCTGTTTCGGTATCTAGTGAAATAAATTCCTGCGCTTGTTCATTCTTTCGGCATGAAACATTTGCTCCAATTGGATGTCGGTGTCTCTTAAGTGTGTCACCCTACAGTTCGTGAATAATGCGGACATGATCGAGACCCCTCTCGGATCAATAATCAGAAGCGGGATCTGGAGACCCATACTGACTCCCACACATTCAACGATGACTTTCTTGTGATCGTCGGAACCTTTTACGCTAGTATCTTAATCCCTTTGTTTCACGATATATTACATGTCCGAGATTCGATCATCGGTATCTCCATACCTAGTTTGATCTCGTTACCGACATGCACTCTTTTCTCGTTCCTGTGATATAACATTCTAGTGATCAAATCACTTGCTTGCAAGCTAATCAATGTGATATCACCGAGAGGGCCCAGAGTATATCTATCCGTCATCGAGGTGAACAAATTCCACTCTCGATCCATGAGCCTCAACATAACACTTTATTAGTTCTGAATACATCTTTATAATCACTCTGTTACGGTGTGACGTTTGATGTTATCAAGAAACTCTTCCGGTGTTAGTGATTGACATGATCTCATGGTCTAAGGATTAGGATCACTTCGTAAGTTGTTATAGCAATATAAACTCAATGACTTTGATCGTAATGTTATACTTCAGATGAATGTTCATCACACCATTACACTAATGTTGTGATCCCGTTATTAACAACATCCAATGTCCATGATCAGGAAACCTTGATCATCTTGTTAATCAACGAGCTAGTTTATGAGAGAGGCATAACTAGGAACTTTCTGTTTGTTTATTAAACACACATGTATTAACGTTTCCGTATTAATACAATTATAGCATGGAAAATAAACATCTATCATATACTTGGAATACACATAATAAACACTTTATTATTGCCTCTCAGGGCATATTCCCTTCAAGTAGCCCATTTCTTACCAGTCAAGACCACATACCAGAGTTCGAAGCTAGCGGAGTTATACATCTCTAGAATCATCAGTTTGCACGGAGTCCCCAAGAACATCGTATCGGATCGAGGAACTCAGTTCACCTCGAGATTCTGGAAGAAAGTCCAAGAAGGTTTAGTAACCCGACTAGATTTCAACACAGCTTATCACCCTCAGACTGACGGGCAAACAGAGCGAGTAAATCAAATACTCGAAGACATGTTGATAGCATGTATGTTAGAGTATGGATCTAAGTGGGAAGACTGTCTACCGTTTGCAGAATTTTCATACAACAACAATTATCAAGCTAGTTTGCAAATGGCCCCATTTGAATTCATGTATGGACGAAAGTGCTGCACCCCTTTGAATTGGTCGGAAGTAGGAGAGAGTCAGATTTTCGGACCCGACATCCTACGAGAAGCAGAAGAGAAAGTTCACAAGATTCGTGAGCACCTCAAGACCGCCCAGTCAAGACAGAAGAGTTACGCCGACAAGAGACGTCGAGACCTCGCTTTCAATATCGGAGATTTCGTGTATCTGAAAGTGTCGTCGTTGAAAGGAATGCAACGTTTCCAGCTCAAAGGAAAGTTAGCCCCCAGATATATCGGACCTTTCAAGATTCTGAATCGTCTAAGAGAAGTGTCATATCAATTGGAACTACCAGAAGAAATGTCAGCCGTGCACAATGTGTTCCATATCTCATTACTTTGTAAATGCCTCGAAGTTCCGGAGAAGACTGAAGTGTTCAAGAACATTGATCACCAGACCATAGAGATCAACGATGACCTGACCTAGCCCGAAGTATCCATCCGTATTTTGGAAGAAGCTTTCAGAACTACAAGAACTCGAAGCATCAAATTTCTCAAGATTCAGTGGAGCAACCACACGGAAGAAGAAGCTACCTAGGAGCAAGAAGATCACATCAGGACGGAGTTCCCAGATCTCTTTAAATCTTAGGAAATCTTTTTCGTCCTTTTTCAAATCTCGGGACGAGATTTTGTTTAAGTGGGGAAGGTTTGTAACATCCCAAAAATATTAAACATGGATCAACAAACTCTAATCATCAAATTTAGGGTTAACAAAAACTTTCCCATCTAAAAATATGAAAGCATTCATATGTATGTGTATTTAAATTAGGAGTTCTTTTGAATTGCCATGGTTCTATGATTCATTGCTTGTAAAATTATTCTTAGGTGAAATAAACATCATCTAAATCATTCCCAAACTTTTCCCAAAGAAAAACAACTCAAAATGAATAAATGAAGTGAATGGTCATTTTTGCCAAATTAACTATCATGCCTACTTTGGCTATTCCTAGCACTCAAAACTTAACAGAAACATTGGTGGATCTTTTGTAACACCCTCGGAATCGGCCCTATGCAAGTTTTAGCGATCCCCGCCAAACTCGCATAGAAACGATTCAAAGGTGCCCACCAGGCACTTTCGTGCGGGTGGAAAACGAAGTAATATCATTACACAATAGTCCACGATGGAACCCACAGAACAGATATATACAACAATGACTCCATGAGTCAAGAATACAGATATACAGTACAAAGATCCAAATCACCTTGAAAAAGATACAGCGTCCGGCTACGGACAAGATGCAAATGGGGCTAAGAGCCCTAAAGAATAACCAATGGCGTCCATAACCCTGCCCAGGCCAAGCCGGAAGGGTAACCCTGCTAACGACGACGATCTCAAAACCTGCTTAAAAAAAGGGGTGCCGACAAAGGGCAAAGGAAAAAGAGAGCGGTCAGTACTGAAGCTAGTACACGGCGAGACTAGAATTCGGCGGTCCTCGCCTACATAGGTATGGTGGATTGAAGCGGCAGCGCGGCATGCACTAAACAACCTATAGAGACTCGATACAAATAGCGGCTATCAGAGAGGGGTAAGAAAGACCTATTCGGAACCAACCTGATACTACCACCAAACATACCCATCCTGGTGTTTCCCCCTCGAGACCAAATGAGTAAGTCAACCGAGGAACTCACACCGTTGGCAGTTTTATTTATTCAGTTATTGTTGCAGCAATTACTAGTCAGGTATAGATAGTCATCCTGATATAATAAGCAGTGGGCTCTTTTAGTTAACCATTCCGTTGTAGTTGCAACACTTACTAGTCAGATACAATGAGCATGAGATATCCCAAACCCAGCAGTTGTTGGTACTTTTATTTAGCCATTCCATTGTAGTGAAGCTGATTACTAGTCATATCTGATACAAGTCAAGTTATAACAGTAAATTTTAGTTATAGTTGTCTATGATCGAGAACTGTGCTCTAAGTCGTCCATAACCACGGACACGGCTTCTCGAAAAGATTTAACCCTGCAGGGGTGCACCAAAGTTTCCACACGCACCTACACCCTTGTTGTCAGATCAGGTAGGTACAAGATCACAAAACATACACCCAACGGTATGTCGACGGGGTTTCGGACACGACGTTTCCCAGACCCAAAGCAAGCACATGGGGGGCCACCCCACTAAGCTACCCGTAACGAAGTCGGCCGGTCTCCGAGACGTACCCAGGGTTTGCGAGAACGGCTGTAAACGACTGGGAACCCGAAAGTGTGACTGGGCTTGTCGATACCGCGAAATCGTGCTGCGATCCAAAACAGTATAGGTGCTCCACGCGCAATCGTAAATAAAGTAGTAAAGCATGGCATAAGTACAGGATAGTAATAAAGCCCCAAACTACTTTGTGGCCCCCAGTACAGTACTTTGAAATCAGGTACTAAATCGATGGGGGTGCCCACACACCCCACCTGTGGTTAGCGCGCTCTATCTCGGAACAGGTGTCAAGAACTCGGGGTCCTACGGGACACCAGTGAGCGGTTAAAAACCAAATATTGTCTATTACCCACCATTGCCTCTGCATTTACCTACTTTCACTTTTAGTTATTAAACAATAATTAAAGCCATGATCATCTCCAACATTAAACATGCGGCAGTACTCCAACAACTATGGAAGATCGACGGCGCGGCACATCACCTATGCAAGCAACTACGACTCGCAAGGCCGACTATCTACCAAACAACAGGTAATAGGATGTGTCCATGGCAATATAAGGGCTGCAGGGAAGTATAACGGGGTACGGAATCTATAGCATCGCAACACAGATAGCAATAGATCAACAGGAGGAAATAAAAACTATAAATGTAAAATAGGTAGAAAGGGGAATAATGCTCGCCTGAAAGCATTGCCGAAGGTTCATCCGAAGATCAGGTCGACACTCGCATCAACTCATCGGCCTAATCCGTGAAGAAGCAAAGCACTAGCACAAACACCGGATGCACTATTTAATACTACGGCAGAAGATCAGGCATGATGCATATATGATGTATGGCATGGCGAGGATGCGATGGATTTAGGCAATATTAAACGGAAGCGGGGTCCCGACAATTAGTTAGGTGGTTCATGTGGTTTAGATACCCCGCAATTTAAGCGTTGTCTTAACAAGGCAAAAACATGGCATCGATTCGCTACACAAATTTAAATAGAGTCATTATTAGACTAGATTTGTCCGCATATGGACTCCATATTTAATTATGAGGTGAATCGGCATAAGCCCCCAAACCACATGATATGAGTGCAAGCATGAACATTTTTTTATGCAACAAGTTGATATTACATTTATAAAAGAAGGATCAGGAAAAAAAAGGGATCACACGTTGGGGGGGGGGGGCTCGACGGTCTTGGGTTTCAAGGGGTTTGGGTTCGGGCGCCGGGATCGGTCTTCGAGGATCTTGGTTCAGGGTCGACGGGGTTCGGTCTTCGGGAAACGGCCTTGGCGTTCCGTGTTGAAGATGTTCGATTTCGACTATCGATGTCGGGCTTGAGTCGGCATCCGTGGTCGCCGGGGTCGATCTTGTTTGTTCACGGGACTTCGGGTCCAATTCCAGCATCATCTCCATCTGAGAATGCCTGGCGCTACGGCCTCAAAGGGGAACAACCGGAGCGTCTAGGCAGACACAAGCCCAGCGAGCACACAACATCGCCTAAGGCCATATCCCATACAAACGTACCCTCGAACACCTTCTGTTCGTGCTGCAACCGAAGGAACGGCTTGGGTGCCACGTCGGTGAGAGGGACGCGGGCGACCATGGCAGCGAGCAGGAGGAGGCTGGAGGTGGCAGACATGCGAGACGCAGGGCGCAGAAGGTAGAACTTGGCGGCGACTGGGCCAACTTGCAGGGTCGGCGGTGATGTGTCTGCACGGGAGGGAAGGCCCGATGGCGGCAGAGGACAACATGGCGAGGACCGGCTCGCGCGGCGAGAGGGACGCGGCCCGCGCGGGGTCGAGGAGGCCAGGAGGGAGTAGGGACGGCGAAGACACGGCGACCATGGATCGGCGCTCGGGGTAGTTGCAGAGGAGGCGACGGGGGTCGCTTGCTCGCAAGGCTGCGAGCGGGGAGGCGAGGGGAGGTGGTCGTGGCGACGGGGCTTACTTGAAGAGAGAGGGAGGAGACGCTAGGAGAGAGAACCGGCGGCAGCGCCGTGCTGCATCGAGGGAGGGAGGGAGCGACGCGATAGGGAGGACGGGGCACGTTAGGGCGGTCGCGAGATGGGGAAAGACGAGAGGGAGGTGGGCCCTGGGAGTGAGGCGTGTTCGGTCGCGTGAGTCGTACGCGTCCAGGCGAGCGGGGCGAGGATGGGACACAGGGTAGGTCTGGTGGGGCTGGGTGCATGACAGAGGACAGGGGCCAGCCGGGGGTGTGTGCGTGAGGCATGTGTGGGTTGGGTTCCTGGCAGCTGTGTGGGTTGGGCGTGCGTGGTGGTGTGTTAGCGGCGGCTGGGAAGGGTTGAGGGAGTGGGATTAGGGGTAGAGCTAGGGTTTGGGTTAGAGATAGGTCTGGTTAGGGTTTGGGGTAGGGATTAGGTTGGGCCGATCAGGGTGGTAGGTGGCCTGGCTTTCGGGCCGGGCTGCCTCCCCGATCAAAACAGTTGTATTTAATTTATATTTTGTAAACGTTTTTATAAATACTCCCTCCGTTTCGGTTTATAAGTCCTACGCGTATATTTAGGTTATCAATTTGACCTATATAATTTGAATTATATAATACAAAAATTATATCATTGTAAAATACAAAGTCTAAAGTTTCCGGTGATATATATTTTGTAATATATACATCATACTAAGTTGCTCAATTTGGCGACATAGAACTACGTGCAGGACTTGTAAACCGAAACGGAGGAACTAATTTTTAGGCAATAAAAGATCTGGACGGGCCGAACCTTAAACTTTGAAATAATAGGGGATAATGTAGAAAGAAAAAATAGGGTTTTGGGAAAATAGTTTTTAAGCAAATAGATGCATGATGTTATGATGATGCATAAAATATTATTTAACACGCGATTTTCTAGTAGTGGATTTATTCGGGGTGCTACATCTTTGCACCCCTTGTTAGTACACATAATAAGGTACCAAGGCCCACTTTGTGATCTTCCAAACACATTCAAATGCTAAGTTTAAAATTAAATCTATCTCATATGGGAAGATCCCACTATTTCAAAACCCACCCAAACAAGCTCAATTTTCAAAACCCAAGCACCCACAGAATCTCCAGCTTATGCCTAGCACACCCACCAAAAATCTTTTCAAAATTCAAAATTCAAGTTCTTGCGGCCATTTCATCAAACACCTTGTAGATTCAAATCAAACAAACAACAAACACTATTTTGAGCAGTGATTTGGCCAACCTTGTCCCCTGTCTAGCTCACAGCAAACATTTAGTAGATCATCTAGCTTAGTTAGTAACCTCTAGAACCACTGTGAGCTTGCCATTGCCATCAATGGTGAGCAGGCAGAACCCAACCATGCCACCCCAGTGTGGACAACAAGCTAGAGGAAGAACTAGCTGCGCCCACCTTGTCTAGCATGCTGCCCATGCCTCACCGCCCCCTCTTGACTAGCCCTAGCTCAAAGACAGAGACAAGAACCGCCAGGAATGACGTGCCCGCGCCGATGTCGACCATGCCGACGCGCACCACCGTGCACGCGCCGTCCCCACTCAACCCGACCACCTCGAGCCCTTGCCGCCTGCCAGCATGAACCCCACCGTCCCAGGAGACCACTAGACATGTTCGTTTCCTCGCCCGTACCCCATAGCCACATCACACCGTGGAGTTCGCCGTTGGTACCGCGTAGAGCACCGCACGTTCCCGACTGATTGCCACTACCCCTAAGCGCGCATTCAAGTCCTAGAGCATCGCCAGGAGATCGCGCGTCGATCGCCATCCTCAGCCATGCCTCTAGCAGCCCGTAGCCATGTTGCCATCGTCGCCTTCCCATCCCTCTCGGTCTCGCCGTCGAGCCTATAAAAGGAGGCCACCCCCAGCCATTTGAAGCACACCATTCCACTCCCCACACCTCACTGATCGTCCCACGCCTCTAGCCGGAGCACGCGGAGCAGCAGCTCGCCGGAATTGCACCGGAGCAGGCCGCCTCTTGAGGAGAAGGGCGCCGCTGATTGCGACCACCCCTGGAGCCGCCTCAACCATCCCTGAGCTCGTCGTCAACCACCCGTTTGTTTGCCCGCCTCGCCGTCTTCGCTGGAGCCCTGGTATGCCCCCTATGCACCCCACTGAGCCGGTAGGGTTAGAGCTCGCCGATGACAGGTCCGTCGTCGACGACGATCCCCAGCCGTCGATCCCCACTCTAATCCAACGACCCACATCGCCCCGTACCGCTTCGCGCGTTATGATCCACTGACCGGTGGATCCCCCTGTCAGCTGAGCCCCGCGATGCGGAGTGACACTGGGCCGGCCCATTAGCGTCTCCCGCGCAACCCAGCAGTTTGAATTTAGCTTTTTCCATTTTAATTCAAACACAGTTCTGTACATAGATTCAAAAATCAACCCAGCTCGATTGAATGAACCAAATTGCATGAAACAAATTTTTGTTAGAAAGGTACTGAAATGCTTAATCCAAGCTCGTTGGATTCAAACCCTTTGGAGTTATTGATAAACCTTGGTAAAAATAACAAGGCAGAAGCTTTTCTGCATTCAAACATTTTTTAAAATTCAACCATAAAAGCTTTTGAGTTGATTTCAACTCTCAAAAATCAAATTTGATCATACCTTTTAGAATATATAAAAACATATGGGTTTAATTACATAAATAATGTTCAAGTAATAAAAGAATGCCACATAGGCATTTCTTGTCACTTTATTTAATTAAAATAAAAAGGTTAAGCCTTATTAAATTGTGACACCACCTTAAATCACATTCCCATGTACTGAAATATATGGTGATGACATGTGTCAACATGATACCATGTTTGAGTTGGAGAATATTAAATCTTAAGTAGTTTTTCAATGAGTAGAAATTACTTTTCTCAAATTAAAATAAATAAGACAAATGCTTTAATCTTGTAATGTTAGTGATGAGGCTAGATCATCTATAGCACACCTTTATGTGATGATTGAAAATAGTTAAGTATTGTTTGGTGATTGTGTACCTCGTATTTATTTATAGACGCTAGTACCTACCAAGGATACAAGGAGGAAGGAGGATACTAAGAGGAAGAAGCCGATGAGAACTTCAACCACTGCTCTACACAAGGCAAGCCTTACTATACAAGTTAACCTTGCAAGCCTAATACTACTAGTTGAATTAGCAAGCTATTAACTGAGCAAGCTAACACTTGCAAGATACCCATCTTTAGCAAGCTTATACTTGCAAGTATGCAAGCTACTACCTGCTTGTTACCATGCCAACTATATGTCTTAAGCATATGTGATCATACCCACTTGATAACCCAATCCTAGTTTTACTTACAAGCTTTATACTTTATTTCTTTATCAAATCTTTCTCTTAGAGTTTACATAGTAACTTGTAGATTCTATAAAGATAACTAAAGGTAGCATAAAGAGCATAAAATTTGGCCTAAGTTAGATAATCTTGATTTCATCCTAAGTCATTGGATTGAACTTAATTAATCCCCACTTGTTTACCACTCCTCATTAGTATTTACCCCCACTTGTAGATGCTAGTGCTAAGCATAAAACTTGATCAACTTTCGATGGGAATATTTGGTGAAAATGGTTATGAAAACCTTGGAATGATGAGTCATTCTACTGAAATGTTTTGACATGTGTTCTCAAACACCAGATGATTTTGATAATGAAAATGTTAAGGCATGAGACTTATCCCTTGATAAAACTGATGGTTGTTTGGATGCGATACCATTCCAATTTTACCGTACAACCACAATAAAAATTGGGTAGGGCTTGACTAGAAATTTATATACGTTAGTATGGGTTACCTCGCGGCCAAGGTCTGAGCTGAGGCTACCTTGTGAAGATTATCCACCTGTGCAGTACCCAAGATGACAGTTGGTCATGGTTGGGAGGCCAAACTCACAGGAGAGGTGCTTATACTAGGGCATGTAATTGAAAGGTTAGGATTGATTATCCGCATACTAAGTATGGTGAATTCAGGATTTGTTCCTGACGGATGTATCGAATGTTGTGGTGAAATTGTACAATCTCTGCAGAGTGTCAAACTATTCGAATAGCCGCGTCCACGGTTATGGACAGTTGGAGTGGCCATTCTGTTCCCCCGTCAGATGTTTTCAAAATGACTTGTGAAAAGAATTGTGACTTTGACTTGACCACAACAGAGTTGTGACATGAAATTCAAGTTCCCACTTAGGTGTTTTAAAACTTTAACTAGTTTTATTTGCTTCTCAACTGAGTAGAGGTAAATCTGGCTTTTTGCAAAACAACCCTAGAGCTTAGTGTCCTACTACAAAAAACCCCTTAACTTGTTAGTATTTAGTTTGCGAGTACTTTAAGAGTACTCATGGCTTTGTCCCTGGCTATTCCCGTGGCCAGACTATGAAGAGGAGTACCAGGATGATGGACCGCAGGAAGGTTACGACAACTAGGATCATCTCCCATCGTCAGCATTGCCTGTGACCCTGAAGATGGAGCTTCGCCCCTGCTATCGTTACTATTACGTTATTCCGCTGCTTGAGTTGTATTAAGAACTGGATCATGAGATCCTTATTTGTGTAAGACCTTATGTATGGTTTGTAATGGATGATGTACTATGATATCCAAATCTGCTATGTCTCGCAAAAATGGTAATCCTGGGATTGCGATGTATGGCATAACAGGCATCTGGGATTAAAAATCCGGGTGTTGACAATAACTTAGCTTGCAACCAAGTACAACAGTCACAATAGAGATGCATAAAGATAAATTGTAATTGGAATTGGCAAACTTGTTCTTGGTCAGAGAACACCTGACAAACAGTTTCACAAAAAACTTTTTGTAGAAGTTTCAAAATAGGAGCACTCTTTGCTCAAAAAGGTTTTTCACAAGTGAAGGCTTTCAAAGTAATATTCAATAGATAAGAGTTTTGTGCAAACAAGGAGGATAAAGAACATGATTGAATAAATCACCATATGAACGCTTGAAACACAACAACTCAAATGCTTGCTGGAGATAGAGAGGAAGTAGGTTTACTGACTCAACTTGGAAGTGAGAGAAAGGTCCCTTCATAGAGGGAAGCAGGGATTACAAGTCATAAAGAGCTTCCAAAAGATTATGGTACTTACTAGCTTTGAGCCCTCATTGCCCCTATCATAAGCATCTTGAGATGATTAATGTTAAAGTGAACAAAGATGGAGTATATGTTTGACAAAATATAAGTTGGCAATCTCATGCCCCTTGAATATGAGGGCCACTCCTCATGCTACATAAACTTTGGGCCCAGGCAAGTTCTTGTCATTGTAAGTACTTGCATATCATTGAGAACCGCCAACGGGGTACCCCTTGCACATGGTACAGGAGCTTTCCCATAATCAAAATGACAAGGCAAGCACACAGTGAGCATCTCCACAATCTTTTTATTTACTATTTGTATAGTTTTTTTATTGAGGATGCTTCACAGAATGCTCACTATGGTGGTGCTGCAAGTTTCCACCATGATTAGGCATGACTTAGGCTAGCAGCCCAGGTGTTTCTCTAACACAAAGTACAAACTCCACGGACTCACAAGTTCCCCTTTTATTTCACACCGTTGACATCCATAGACAAAAGAGCACGATATCAACGATGTACAGGGTACAAGTGCTATGTTGAAAACGTTACCCGTGACAGCACGGTTCTGCTAATTCCAACGTAAAGATGCAAGCATATACAACTTCGATATCCACAATGGTTCAAGTCTATTAGGGGCAAGAAAATAACGTGTGCCATCAAGTTCGTGAGAGCTTTACTAACTAGTTTTCACATAACAAAATACTTTTTAATTCGGAAGGTAGATGAAGCTTGAGAATTTGCTTGGAATAGCAAAAGCTACTAGGTATATATGGTGGACACAAGTGGCAAAAGTTTTGGTTCAAAGGGATTTGGAAACATGAGAAGTATCCCTTCTTAAAACAGGTTTTTGGCTAGCAAGGCTGGGTAGCAAGCAAGAGAGTTGAAAGAAACAAGCAAACATACAAGTAATAAAGCCAAACATGCAATCTTCCTTGAAGACACAAAAGATATTTAAATAAAGAATACTAAGATTATGAGCCAACAAGAAAGAAAACAAATGATACCAAATACCTGTAAGCTTTTTCTTTCTCTTTTTCTTTCAAACCTCAAAAATTGTTGCTACTGACCAGAACTCGTTTTGCCAAAACCAATTTAGATCCACTTGATGCTCCCAAAGTGGTGCCAATACTGATCAACAAGATCCATCATATAATAGAGATTGCAAACTAAAATAAGAAGTGCAAAAAGTAAAAGATGAGACTTCTCATTAATATTCAATAAAGGCACTCACACCAAGGAATACATAGATAATAAACTAAAGGAGAGATACTTCCACAAGCAAACCAAACTATAATATAACTTCTCTACCACAGATATGAATCCACTAAAAAGGTAAAAGATGAAAGATAATGGTGGTGATACCGCGGCACTCCCCCAAGCTTGGAACAAGCCAAGGGGATGCCAAACCTGATGACGAATTACTCCTTTGGTGATGGTGGTGTTCTCTTGTCATCATAAATCTTCTAGGGCAAATGGTCCCGATCCAAAAAGGATGTTCTAGTCTCTGCAATTCTGAAACTAGCAGCAGAACTTATGCGATCAAATCTAGCCTCATACTCCCAGTTTTGATTTTGTATGTCGTAGAGTTGTGCTTGCAATTGGTTGGCTGTCTGACAAAGTGAGAAGATCTCTTCTCGGAGCTCAGCAACTTCTCCCTCGTGCTTGGTGATGAGTTCTGAACTTATCTTGTGAATAACATCCACTTCGCATTATGCCATCTTCTTGTACCTAAAAACTTCCTCATCCAACGCTTCCATCATGTCTTCCAGACTGCCTTATCCTTTGGGGCCTTGAACTTCTTTCATCTTTATCATCCCATCTTTGAGAATCAGCTCTTTGGGGTGAATCCTCAACTCATACATGTACAGGTTGATGACGTCCACATAGGAATCCTCTGTGGGTGATCCAGAGGAAGACATTGAGGCTCCAAATTTGAGAATCTGCCTGATAGAAACAAATCGAAACAAAAACACGACGAGAAATCGATACAAGAACCTCGGGGGATCCGTGGGGTTATATAATACGCAGTTTCAAGGCATAAGGAAGGTTTTGACATGGAACGAGGCGGAGACAGGGTTTGAGGGGGCACCCTCCTTAGGCATGGCCAGGCTAGGCCCGCGCCTGGGGTGGGTTTGTCCACCCCGGACTCCATTTCCTCTTCAGTTTCATCTCGTAACTTCCCTTATGTATTAAAAACATTAAAAATATAAAAATATTGGAGTTTCACGAACCTTCTGTTTTCACCACTTTTACATATTCAAAGACGAACTCTGTAGATTCCTTTTCTCCTTCTCCTGATAATTTCCTTCATACAAAACCTTTTGCACAAACTCAATGACAACATTAGTGTAAGCAAAAATAATAAACCTTTGGTACACACTTCAACTAAAAACCCATCAACACAAAAGTTTCTATAAGAGGCAAATGCAAATGATGGCAGAAATCTGTCAAAACAGACCAGCAGGTAAAGATTGATTTTTTCGAAGACCTTCTGTTGCTCAAATCAAAAAGAGCAGGACTGATGAAAGTTGGGTAACAACTTGGAGAACAAGCTCAGAAAAATGCATCTCCATCCTAAGTACTTATTCCTCACGAATTTTTACAATACAACACAAAAATCTGTCCCAAGACAGCCACTTTCACAACTCCTCTACTTCACAAAAGTAGTTGGACTTGACACAAAAACCAACACAAAAAGGATAAGGAGAGGTTATTACTGAGCTAATAACTTCCAAGACTCGACAAAACTCTTGGGTTATCTCCCAACAAGTACTTTTCTTTAATGCCTTTAAGTTAGGCTTGAAACTTCCAAAGATGCTCACATAGGATATATATATTTGAAGTGAAAGAGAGCATCAAGAAGCAAATAACCAACACATTTGAGTCTAACCCACTTACTATGCATGGGAGTATCATGAGAGAACGAATTGTTGAAACAAAAAGCCACAAGCATAGGAAGACAAAACAGATGCAACTTTAAAGCTTTCAACATAAAACGGGGAAACTTAACATTATTGAGATGCATAAAACCATGTTTCCCTCTCTCATAATAACTTTCAGTGTCACTTTGAATAAATTTGATAATATAACTCTCACTGGAAACAGCTTTATCATTAGAATGAGCATACTTACAGTCATCAAAAGGAGGTCCAAGGCCATATCCAAGATCAATAGAAGCAAGTTGTTCCATCCTGAAATCTTTATTAGGCAAGCTATTTTCACAAGGAGATTTAGCAAATTTGGAAAATTTAAACTCATAAGAATCTCCATCAAACTTAGTTAAAACTTTTTCCTTCTTACAATCAATAATAGCTCCACAAGTGTTCAAGAAAGGTCTACCAAAAATGATAGGACAAGTTTTGCTAGCTGCTGAATTAAGCACTAGAAAATCAGCAAGATATTTAATCTTACCACAAAGAACCTCCACATCTCTTACAATACCAATGGGGCAAATGGTTTCCTTATTAGCAAGGTGAATAACCACATCAATGTCCTCAAGCTCACAAGGACCAATCTCATGCATAATTTCCCTGTAAATCTCATAAGGAATAGCACTAGAACTAGCACCAATATCACATAAACCGTAGTAGCAATGATCACCAATTTTAACAGAAAGCACAGGACCACTAGCTTTTCTAGCCTTACTAGGATGAGAGATAATATTAGAAGCGTCTTCACAGAAGACAATGTGCTCATCTTCTATATTTCTAGTGACAATGTCTTTCACAATAGCTACCACAGGTTCAACATTCAATTGCTTACCAGGCTCCACAGTTTTCATTGTACCTTTGTTATTTGCACTAATAATCATAGAATACTCCTTTACCTTAGCTGGGAAGGGCATTTTCTCAACATGATATTCAGGCACAATATGATTAGTAGTGCAAACTTGAGTACTTCTAACAGAAACATGATTAACAACATCTTTATAAGGAGCATGGTACCTATTCCACTTCTTCTTGAGAATTTCTATGTAAGAGGCAAAGGCCTTAAAACATTTGGCAATACTTTGGGAATCAAGACCAAATTCATTGCTAATATCATGAAATTCATTAGTTCCCATAAAAGATTTAATGCAATCATAATCATAGTTTATACCTGACTTTCTTCCTTTATCATTCTCCCAAGCCTCAGTGTTATCTTGAATACGGTCCAAGAGATCCCATTTAGCTTCTTCCTTCATACGTGTGAATGATCCAGCACAAGAAGCATCTAGTAAATCTTTATCATCAAGAGAAAGCATAGCATAAAAGTTATTGAGAATAATATTGTTAGGGAGTTTATGAATAGGACATTTACGCATTAGTAACTTCAATATCCCCCAAGCTTGAGTTATACTCTCTCCGTCAAGAGGCCAAAAGTTATATATAAGATTTCTATCTTTATGAATTTCACTAGGAGGATAAATTTTCGAGTAAAAGAGAGATGCCATCTCCTCCTATTCCATGGATTGTCCATTCTTCAGCTCTCTCTTTCAAGGATATGGAGAGTAACTTCTTCTTCACATGTTCAGTTGTGATACCTACACACTTAAACAACCCGCATAATTCATAGATAAAAAACAAGTGATCACCGGGATGGGTAGTTCCATCCAAAATAATAATTATCCATAACACGATCAACAATACTTGTAGGTACCTTAAAAGGATCTATCTCAACAGGAGGTGGTTCCTCTACTACCCTAGCAGTGGTAGTAGTTTTCCCAAACAGAAAACCAAGTGGGTTGTCCACACTGGTAACAAAGTAACAAGCAGTAACAAAATCAATACTCACAGTAAAAGTTTCCTTTACCAGTTCCACTCTTCAATAGCGCTTCACTCCCCGGCAACGGCGCCAGAAAATAGTTTTGATGACCCATAAGTATAGGGGGTGTATCGTAGTACTTTTGATAAATAGGAGTGTCGATCCCAGCGAGGAGTAGAAGGTACTAAACAGTGGTATGGAGCAGGAAATCCCTGTGAATACTTAGCAAACGGATTTTTAGTGGTTTTTTAACAAGGTAACAAAACAAGGAGCAAGTAACAAAGGTAACGAACAAATGGAGCAAGTGGCCCAATCCTTTCTTAGCAAAGGACAAGCCAGTGGAATTACTTAATAGGACCAAACGTTCTCGAGGACACATGGGAATTCTGTCAAGTGCTTTCGCTTCAAATAGATGAGTATTCTTATTTGGTGTTTGTAAGTGTTGCGTGGGTGAACCTGTGCTAACATACCGACCTTACTTGGACTAATACATACTTGTGATTAAACCCCCTGCAAACATCTGTAACTACATGAAAGTAATTAAGATATAAATCTAACAACAACCTTAAACTCTGAGATCCTACACTCCCTTGTGCAAAGGTGTCCTAACGGGGGTTCAGGTTTCTGTCACTCTGACAACCCCACCATTAGTAGCCAAATAGACAATGCATTCACCTAGGCCCATAAATGGTGAAGTGTCATGTAGTCGACGTTCACATGACACCACTAGAAGAATAGCACCACAACTTAAATACTAAACCATTGAATAATAACTCATCATAGATTCACTACTAACAACATGACTTCTCCCATGTCCTCAAGAACACAACGAACTACTCACAAGACATCATATGGATCAAGATCAAAGATGATATGGTAATGGATAACAATCTGAACATAAACAATAATCCAATGGTTCCACTCACAAGCATCAACTACAATAGTAATCAACACCGGGAAAGTTTCCCCTAATGAACTAAGCAATATACAGCACAATAGTTACAGCGGTATGGAGTGGTGATGATGGTGCTGGTGGAGATGATGGTGTGGATGATGATGATCCCGATCAAGCCTAACTTGACGATGGTGTTGATGGCGACGGTCTCCCCTCTTCGGGAAGGAATTCCCTCGACAGAAATCTGTCTGCCGGAGAGATCTTTCTCTCTCGGTGTTTTCCGCCCCCAGAGGCGACGGAAATCTATCTGTGGTCGCTCCCCTAGGCTTAGGGTTTCGTAGGGAAGATATAGGCGAAGGGGCGGAGTCAGAGGCCGGGCAGGTGGGCCACACCTGCCCTAGGCGCGGCCTTAGGTGGGCCCGCGCCTAGGGGGTGTGGGCCCCTACGGCCCCTCTTCGCTCCTCCTTCTGGCTCCCTCCATCTTCTGGTAAAATAATATGTTTTCATATTTTTCTGGTATTTTTCTGATCTTCGCGAAATTGCACCGAAACGCCTTCTTTTCCATCAGAATCCATGCTCCGGCAGTTCATCCTCCAAGAATCATCCAACATGCATAAACAGATGAAAAGCCATAAGTAATACCTCATAATAAGACATATATCAATGAATAGAGGTAAATTGTGATATAGAAAGGTGATGCAAATTGGGCGTATCAGGGCACGCATGAAGGTGGCGCATGGATGCATAGGGGAGGCCCAGGACAAGCTTGGAGGCAGGGCATGGGGCACTCGTAGAGGCGGCGGCGCGAGATCACAGTGGGAGGCAATGATCACACGGCGAGGACTGCAGGATGCATTATCCTGCACAAAGAGGGAAATGCAAGGATGTTGAAGTTGATAGGAGGCTAAATTTTGATGAGCGGAGCGATACCTGTCGCCAATAGGTTTTCACCGTTATATATACCTCTTGGTTGAAATGTTTGTTTTCTGAGCTTTATCGAGATCGTTCTTGCATTACTTTGTTTTGTGCCAGTCAATATGTCATATACCTTACAAAAAAGGATTAGATGTTCCATAAGAAAACAAAACACATCCATATCAAATATCATTTTGTTAGAGACATTATTGCTCAATATAAATTAAAGGTATGCAAGATCAGTACTCATGATAATCTACTGATATGATGACTAAATCTGTTCATGTTGCCAAGTTCAAGCTAAAATTATCTCAAGATGAAGTTTGTTGAAGTTTGATCCAAATTTATAAATAAGGCTAACTTCTAACGAGCGAAGTGAGACCTGTCGCCGGTCCATAGTATGGATCATTGATGACCTAAGTTTTGACCGTTATGTATACACGTTTTGCAAGCCGCCGGTTGGAATAAATCACACCTGATAATCTCGGCATTGTGTAAATACCATATAGTAAAATTTTGAGTTCGTGATTTTTCCGAAAAAAAAGAAGTTCGTGATATTTTCCTCTCTTTATTGGAGTTAAACTTTGTGTCCAATGCTGTGGTTTTTTTCCTATGTTATTTGATTGACAGAGGAAGCGGTAAGGACTGTTTAACATGGTGCCAGAATTAAGGGGCAATCTTTTAAGCGTGATTTGCCTTGCGGAAATCAAGGGGCAGTTATTTAAGCGTGATTTGGTGAGGCGTACACATCACCATCACCTGGATGTTGCGGCGGCCAAGTTCTATAAGTTCGTGTTGAAAACCCATTCGTTGCGCTCGGATTGGAGGCGTGGTCTTTGATCTGCTGCTGACTCCATACAGATCGTCCAAGTAATTCCCTCAGGTTTAGGGTTTTTGCTTCTTGTTTATCTTGATTTGGATCCAGCTGCGCAAGTCAGGTAGTACTAGTAGAGCTCTGTCTTGATCTGCTAGTGGCTGCCATGAGCAAGTACTTTTACTGTTGCTGCTAGTTTTTTTCGAGGCAGATCTTATCTGCTACTAGTTGTTTCATTGTTTGCTTGATACGGGAAAGATTACAAGTTCCTACCTTTTTTTTGCTTGTGAAAGTTTGCATCTAGGGAAATAATAAGACGCCGTTTGACGCGTGGGGATCATGTTTTGTGCGCCGCAGGAGAGGCAAAGGCGGGAGGAAGAGATTACCAGCGTCGGAGGAGAGGAGATCGAGGAGATGGGGCTCACGTTCACCAGGATGTTCAACCATCTGTTCACCGAGGAGATTCGCATCCTGATGGTGGGTCTCGACGCCGCCGGAAAGACCACAATCCTCTACAAGCTCAAGCTCGGCAACGGCGAGATCGTCACCACCATCCCCACCGCCGGTGAGCATCCGGACCTTCGCCTGATTGTGTGCCTTCTTCATTAATACGAGGTTTGCTTATATGCTGGGAAAATGTAGCGGTACTAGCAGAACATGCCAATGGTCGGCATTGTGATTCCATTGGGTGCTATTTTGAGACACAAGTATGGCAAAATAACAGCTAGAATCTCAGTACGAAATTGTTAGAACATTTTTGGTCATTAGCTAGATCTCTGTACAGATGACAAGTACTGCACTTCTCTTCATAGAGATATACTGGCCGAACGACACACAAGTATCGGATTTATGGATCCATGCATCGTTTTTTCTTGACCAAGGACCCTCTAAAGATGAAAATTTTGACCCTCCGGTAGTAGTATATTGGCAAAAATTTCATCAATCACATAATGGCAAGGTCAGTTTTCCCTTGAAACAAACTTGGCACGGTGGCACCCTCAAACGTGAGGGCATAATCTTTTAATATGTAGATTGTGTCTAGGGAGGAACTTTATTATTTAATGGATATTCATATAATGTGATAGGAAAAAATATAGTTCGATAGACATTGCTAATATTACGCTCTCTTAATATTCGTTACCTTTTTTTTTCTCTGTTCTATTACAGATTTACAATTGCGTTATGTGCAACATGTCATGTAATTAGTATCACTCTCTTCTTATTACCTTTCCTGCTTTCACTATATCTTTGAAAGAAAGACAGGAGATACTCTAGACTTTGTTACACTAACATGGTTTTATTCTCTAACAATAATTGTGTGGAAAATGTGATGATATTAACTATGCATCACAGGTAATTTGACTTAATATTGGGTATCGTAAACTACTTGTTTTCATATTGACTTAATATGCCGTTGGATGATATGTGCTACCGTAGTATCACATGTCGTTTCACGGATTTGCACTGAAAAGCAGACTGCTATCTTTTCTCGAAAAAGGCTTTCGCCCCGCTTTATAAATAAAGCACACAGGTGAAACTGCTATCTTTTTCCATGCCAAGTATATTATACTATAGTGTGCAGATCTGAGCATTTGTTAACTTGCCAATTGATTTATCCATTTTTTTTCTCGAAAACTGACTTTCCTCAAAATACAGGGTTCAATGTTGAAACAATGGAGTACAAGAACATCAGCTTCACTGTGTGGGACGTCGGTGGTCAGGACAAGGTACATAGATAACATACTCCGCACCTCTTAACACATTTATTTTCATAACAATATCTTCAATTTGCTGCCTTTGATCTCCTGCGATGGATGATCTACTAGTTTGGCACACCTAATTTCTTAATTTAGTATGTAACTATATAGGCTTGTACGTTCTCTGAATTTGCCAGCCATCTTGTTGTTAAAGCTGGGCTCTTAAGTTGGCCATGTATTTGTAAAAACAGGTCAGGCCTCTGTGGAGGCATTACTTCCAGAACACGAAGGGTCTCGTCTTTGTCGTGGATAGCAACGATAGGGACCGTGTTTTCGAAGCCAGGGATGAGCTCCACAGGATGCTGAATGAGGTAAATTCCTATCTGAAGTGTGAAAGGTCTCATCGGCAATGCTTGTTGATCTTTCTCCTGTGATTTCTTTGGCAGGATTTGTCCTAGTGATTTTGAGTGTTCACTATTCACATGTCCAACTGATTGCAGGAAGAGTTACGTGATGTTTTGTTGCTTGTGTTAGCTAACAAGCAAGATCTTCCATATGCTATGAGTGCTGCTGTGATTACCGATAAGCTTGGACTGCACTCCCTTGGCCAGCGACAATGGTAGCTATGCTCCCCTTATCTATATACTGAGATGATTATAATGTTTCGTCCATCACTTTAATAGTTTATTTAGTTTTTACCGGAAAATGTATTCCATCCGTCTAAAAAAAAGATGTCTCATATTTGTTTAGATTCACATGTATGTATTTAGACATGTTTTAATGTATAAATATATGCGAATCCAGATAGATATGCGACACACTCTTTTCCGGAGGGAGGGAGTTTATCTATCCCCTGGCTTGGTAATTGGCATAGGTGCATGTTGTTTTCGTACTACAGCAGATGACTTGATGAATTCTTCTTTTTGCTTGCAGGTACATCCAGAGCACTTGTGCTACAAAATCTGAGGGACTGTATGAAGGTCTGGACTGGCTGTCCAGCAACATTGCTAGAAATGTATGTATCAACTTTCCTTCTTGTTCTCCGCCAGACTATTTCTTCTGTAGTTGTGCAGCCTCGGTCTATGAAACATTATGACTACCTTGTCGGTTTACTCATATGATTCATTTACTGGCATTGCAGGTTATGCTTTCGTTACAATTTTGGAAGGATCAGCTAGGAGCTTTGGATAGAGCCTTCACTGGGAACCTAGGGGTTTCGTTTCAGGATGCACCTGACGAACATGCCGACAGCATGAAGCGTTTATGCTAATTCACATGCCCATGACATCCACCATATAAAATAGCTAAATGTCCACGCGTTGCTGCGAAATAATAAGACAAACATATATCCAAGTTCTTGTGTCAGGACAAGACAAGTTACCAGCTTGTATATGACCCAAGTCATTCGCTCCTATATAGTGCTAAAGGTGCTCGTTGTTTGGTTATTTGTTGTGACTTTTTTTTATCTTTTAGGACCCTTTTTTATCACTTCCATTGGCTTCTCCATCCTTTCGCCCCCACCCCACATCCATGCTTGTCACATGCTAAGATTAGTTCAATTGTTTCACTCTATTTAGGGGAAAAGTTATATCACAATGGATAGAATATAAACATGGTAGAGCAATAACATACACATACCCTTATAGTGGGTAGAAAATTTTTCGCATACCCGTACCCAAGGATATGAAACTTTACCCACACCCATTGACTACCCACACCCATTGGGTACTCGGTGAGTAGATAAAATAGTATATAATTTACTCACAATTTTGCATTCATCGATATCACATTTGACCAAAAAAATTTATCTCAACTCAATAACAGTTAGATGACTACATCACAATTACCAAAATTTAGAAATCACAATGTCGTCCAATTTTGTGCTACACGTGGGCGTGCGATTCAGTAGGCTGGATCTAGGCTTGCACATTTCCAATTCTTTCCGGGGACGGCGATTTTTTTTTTAGATCAATCACTGCTTATATTAAAATATCGGCATTAGAGGCCAAAAGGTTTACAACAAATCCTGGTGGAGAACCAATCCAGGTGTGACTACTCTTATTATAGCAACTAACTTTCGCCAAAACATGCGCAACACCATTGCATGAACGCCGCGCGTGCTTAATCTCGAAGGCGTTAAACCCTCTCAGCAAAACCCTCTCAGCAAAACCTTTATTTCTTCAACTAAAGGCCCATACACCAATCTATCCAGCAGCTCCTTGTTCGTCGACGAGGTTGTGGTTAGAAGGAACAGATAAAAATAGACACACTGATAAAACTAAAAGTAGGTCTTGCTCTGAAAACTCTAATCTATGGCCTTCTGGTTTCGCTTGTTGATTTGCTCAACCACATCCTTTGCCGTCACGATGTCGTCGTCGTCGTCTAGCTCGATCCAGTCCACGTATCCACCTTCATCCTCGGACTAGAAGAAGAGGAGGATCATGCCGAGCGAGCCATCCGGGTGGTGGTGGAAACCCTTGCCCTTGGGCAAAAGTTTGGACGAGCGGAAGGCGAAAACCCGCATGATCATCTTCTTGCCCAGGTCCACGACGTCGCGCAGGACATCGTAGTCTAACACGAAGCGATCGTACTCTCCTCTGGTGCCAGCGAGCCGGTAGTACCGGTGCTCTTCACAGTAGGTGAACTCGAAGTCGTACCGCTGCCCGTCACGGCCAAGCACCGGAATGCCGCGCGCTCGGAGTTTGTGCTTGTACCCGTCGGGCGCCACCAAGCTGTCGATCTCCTTATCCGTGAAGATCTCGCCGATGTGCCTGCCGGCAGGGATGCCCGCGAAGAAAGAGAAAGCGAACTGTACGGCTGTGACCTCGGCGTGTTTACTGGAGAATTCTTCAGCGTAGACGCACGACGGCGTCGACGCGCCGAGCGCCGCCAGCGTGCACAGCAGCGCGTCGCTCGTGCAGATGTCCTCCAGCTTGAGTCCGCGGTAGATCTCCGGGGCCGGCAGCAGGTCTTTGCCGTAGGGATTCCTCAGCTTGTCCCGGCATAAGGCCTTAGCCAGCTGATTCCTCCTAATGCGCCTCCTCGCCTTGTCCAGGGCCTGCACCGCCGCCGCCGCATCCTCGGAAGGGATGGGTAAATAGTAGGCGTAATCGTGAGATGACGAATTCGGTTGCCCCATCGTCAGAGCAACTACTACTTCTTCCTCCTCTGGATGTAGTAGGCTTCTTCCGCCGAATATCCTAATTAACCTGTCCATCTACAAAATGAGTATGAGAACGTAATTTGGCGCTTGTTTGTGCTGCTGTAGCTGATCTATTCGGGTACGGCACTATTTTATAGAGGAGGTTAAATTTCCTGGCCGAATCGAACTGGAACTGTGCAACGTAGCCTCGCTGTCGGTGTCGGTACGGGAAACAGTTTAATCCGAGCCCGTGGTGATATCGGAAACAACTCATCCGACCGAGTCCCGTATTGGCATCTGGGAACTTTCACTTGCTGCAGTAAAAGGCTAGGCCGGCCGTGTTAGCTTTAGAGCTGTGGTTGTGGAATTAATCATACTTTTCTCAAGTTTCAATATATATCTATATAAGTGAAAAAATATTCTTTTTAGGGAGTGAGAAATATTCTTTTACCTAAGTATGATTTTTTTGAGCTGTTTTATGTATGATTTTCGTGATATACAAAAATTAGTTCTGTTATTGGGCCGCTGCCACCAAGCCCACCTACCCCCTCCACTTTCTCCCTCCTCCCTCTCTCACGTCTTCCAAACCGTCTCCGCCGCTCCCGATCCGGCAGCTCAGCCCCGCCAATCCCGGGCACCGGCGGACGGCGACATCACTTCCCCTGCTTATTTGGGTCCGCGCCGGACTCCCCTCCCCTCTTCTCTCCTCCTGAGCTCGGCAGGATGGCGCTGGGGGGCGTTTGGCAGCTGCAGAAGCTCGTGGTGAACTACTGCGATTGGGGAGGGAGCAGCAGGGGGGTCAGGTGTTGTTCATGATGCCGATACGAGACGATAGATATTACTGCTAAGCAGGTTTTAGGGATTTGATCTGTTCATCTTTGAATTGATGCGGTCATAAGTTTAGCTTCAGGAGATCCACTTACTATTTGTCTCGAGTGAGTTGGTTGGAGCGCTCTGTTGGCTGTGTGCAAAGCGAAATGTGGTGAGCGTCGTGCTGTGTTGTGGGCTTTAACTAAAGAAGGTCTATTCTTATGAAGCCACCCCCCAAAAAAAATACGTACTGTAGTTCATCAGTTGGACAGAAAATCGTGCTGATTTGCCATTATTAGTTCATCCACTGAAATGAAAATCATTGTTGATTTGTACTTATTACTGAAAGTTTGAAGAGTTCACTTGTGAGAACAGTCTATTATTAGATATTTCAGTCGCACTTTGAGCCAACTTTACAATTTGCTGGTTGCATTGTGATCCTTAATATAAGTTTATCCACTGATAACTTCTTCTCTTGTGGATTGGTAGGTTAAGCATCAGTTCTGTGACTA
This sequence comes from Avena atlantica, assembly GCA_910589765.1. Taxonomy (NCBI): domain Eukaryota; kingdom Viridiplantae; phylum Streptophyta; class Magnoliopsida; order Poales; family Poaceae; genus Avena; species Avena atlantica. Next base: position 380,367,559 of record OU342736.1, read on the forward strand.
CAGTTTTAAGCGTTTCTTGTCTCTATATCCTTGTCGCTGGAATTCAGTGTCTGGACAATTTAGATCTTTCAATCTGCTTGCTTCTTCACAATTAGCACTCCTTGATATTACAGGGCTTTCATGGCGTCACACCTTCCAGCTTTGAAGGAAAAGAATCCCCAGTTAGAGGTGGTGACACAGCTTGTCCGTGGTCAGCATCCCAACCTGAAGGGCATTTACAGTAAAATTTTCCTTCCCTTTTGACCATTGTAGTGTAATCATGAAGCGCTCCGAATTTATGATGTTTTTCCTTCCTTCCTTTCTGCTAGTGGGTTGGGCCATTGTGTTGGTACTGACCAAATGCACGAAGTTCGTTCATTTTCACGCAGTCTCTCGCAGTCAACCACTGTAATTTACACTTGCAATATTTATTTCAAAATCGTGGTACAGTGTTATTCGTCACTCTTGTCTTCCATGTGCTTGAATACTTGTGATGGATTTGACATGCTTGACCGCGTTATCCGAGGTTTAGGTTAGATGGTTAACTGTCTGCCCTTTGTATGAACAAATCTTCTCAAGGGAACTGTTGGCTGCACTTGCTTTAGGACAAGGACATCCCCCTCGGATGGAATAGAGACGTGCAGTAGATTCTGTGGGAGAACAGGCTCATTTAACAAATACTAGTACTGTGGAATTCATTTCACAAATTCGAGCAGTACTTTTTTTCTCTTTCATTATTCAGTGCAAAGACAATTCCAATCTATTTCACCAACCAAACCAATGTTATAGCATCTGATAATTGCGGCAGGGGTTTGCTCCTCATACTAACATCCTCTCGCCTAGACTCTATTTTTCTGTTGCATTACGATAGTTTTCACAATATAATGAAAAAGCTAGCACAAAGGTTGGCATGACTGGAAAAATGCCACTCCGTCGTACTGACAGGACCAACCCACATGTCAGCGAGACATGGATTCATGTCAAAACAGCATCGCTGTTATTTTTGGGGGAATTTGACGATTTGCCACACTTTACTTTTCAAGATGTGCTTCCTTTGAGTAAAACATCTATGCAACGTTATTCTTGTGCAGAGAATCACAACGAGAGAGCGGTCTGTGTCAGAAACTTGGCACCCGAGGACATCATGTTGCAATCTAGTAGGCTGAGGTGCTCTCTGGGGAGGAACGTCGTGAAGCTGAGAACCAGGCACGTGACGAAACGGCCGAGCGTCCAGGGGGACAACGGAGCTGAAGATGTGAGTCGAAGTTCTAGGACAGGCTGTTTCAGATCAATCACGAGAACTTTGTGCCGCCATCAGACCTAGTAGTACCTTTTGTCAAGTAGTTACAGTTTCGCTCTGTTCTCCTTTTGTTCGAGACATATATAATCTGGTCATAATATATGTGAACTTGGGAGATTCTTGTTAGTGGCGTCAGTCTGCCAGAAAGTTTGCTCCTAAAGGAAGCTGTGCATGCCATAACCAGTTTTTTCAATGCATTAGGCTCCGCTTGGTTCGCCGGATTTTAAGGCGTAAGTTTTACGGACTGATTGAGGTCTGATTAAGAGTATTCAGACCCTCCGTAATATTTGGATCTCTCCGTAACCAAAACGGTGAAACAAACGGGGCCTTAGTGGTTAAAGGAAGGCACTGCCAGAATTTCCAGTGCATTGATGATTATTCAATGATGTTGTCAGATCTAAGACCCTCGTGAGCTATCATCGTGTGGTGTCTTCCTTGCGGTCGATCAGGTTATACTGCATTCCATTTGTTATTTGGTTGGGAATGCCTGCTTCAGGCGTTTCGTGGCTCCCGGATGCCATATAGGAACTCACAGACACGTTATAGATTGGTTTCCATAGGTATACGGAGTCCCAGTCCAACACGAACAGGGAATACGGCCTGGCTGATAAAATAGTACAGCCCAGCAACAAACACGGCCGAGCCCACAAACCTTGCACTCTCCGTCCGAGAGACCGAGGCGAGACGACGACGCCTACCTGCTCTGCTCACTCTCGCCCTCTCGCGTCTCTGGCTCTGCCACTGAGACTGCCCCTTCTCCGACGAGGGCCGGGGCTGCCGCCACCGCTACCAGAGAAACAGGGATAACAGACAACTCAGGAAACCTAATTCTGTACCGTGCGTATCAAATGGAGGGAATCCAGAGTGCTGGTGGCGGTGGTGGCCGGGACGTTTCTTCTTGGCATCATCTAATGAGAAAACCTCGGCCTGACTCCATGCCGTGGAAAAGGAGGAGACATAATATGACTTCTGAAGGTCATGCACTTACGGAACAGACCATAGATCATGGTAGTGTGAATGCTAATGTTTCAAGGCCTGAGTATGATGAGAAAGAGTCCCATGAGGATGCTTCAAAGATGACACCTTCAGTTAGCACTCAGAAGCTAGATGCGAACCAGTTAGCTGCGATGATTCTTCGCCTTCGAATGAAGGGCAAACATGCAGAAGCTGACCAACTTTCGGTAAGTGTTATTACAACTACTGTTGCTGTGACAACATTGACAGGATAAATGATAAATTTTACAACATAATGATGATTCAGTGATTCTCAGATATTCATTACAACTAGAGGAACTGCGTAGCCTATTTAGTGTGCTCTTATAGTTAAAAGGTAAACTATAGGAACTGCTTCAGTCCATGCTGGCAATAAAGAATGGACGGTGTATATGACCAAATCAGTTTAGGATTCAAAGGCGCAAATTTGTTTTAACCTTAAACTTCTTCACTGCAAGCTTACATGCCTTCTTACTGATGGTTGTTCTTTCTCAGCAGAGAGAAATGGAGGCTCTGCTGGAGGATGAAGACACTTCTGTTGATGAGCCTAGGCATGAAAAGGGAAGGAGCTCCATCAGGTTAGTCTATCTTATACCAGAATGCATTTGCATTAGCTATTAGGCTCATTGTGCTGTGACTGTCCAGTATGTATGTCAAGTTGTGCTTGTTTCTGTTTGTAATTCCTGCAGTTGAAACAAATTCAGTCTCTTTGCTGATCAAAAATGCTAATACCATTTAAGTCCTGTTGATTTGTGTAGTTGTCTATGGGTGTACATATAAACCAGTGCCAGTGATAATTGGTGCAGAAGTGAAGCAAACCCATGTATATGAGCCATCGTACATACCCTTAGTTCAGTTATTCACTTGAAGTTCCTATATGCTCATACGATTTATCTGCCCGCTTAACATACTGCTGCTCTTTTTTTGTAACTGCAGGGGTATGATAGTGCCTATTGCAGATGAAAGCATGAAAGGAGAAGAAAATGCTTACCTGCATGCTGCGAATAAAATTATACACAGCAGACATTACAATGTGTCCAGAAGTATAGAGGATGAGTATGATTTCGACGATGCTCACAGAAGGAAGAACGAAGGCGCACATGAGGAGAAGAGAAGCACTCACGGACATATCTTAACTCAGAAAGAGCGCTGCCTGTATTGTTTCGAGAACCCATCCAGGCCAAAGCATCTGGTTGTTGCCATAGGAAACTTCACTTACCTGATGCTGCCACAGTTTGAGCCTGTTGTTCCTGGGCACTGTGTTATTCTTCCGTTGCAGGTACTTTTGTGCTGTGCATTCATAGGAGCCGAGTTTTCAGCTGCTCTTAACTGCAGTAATTATCTTCTTGAACTCTTATTGATTCTCTGAACTTTCTGGTTTGCAGCATGAGTCTGCAACAAGAGCTGTTGATAGCAGTGTTTGGGAGGAGATCCGCAACTTCAAAAAGTGCCTCCTGAAGATGTTCATGCAACAGGACAAGGACGTGATTTTCATGGAGACTGTCATATGCTTGGCCAAGCAACGGAGACACTGCATGATTGAATGCATCCCTGTTCCCTGCGAAGTATCAGACAGAGCACCCATGTTCTTCAAAAAGGTCTGTTATCTACTGCTACCTGCAAAACCGAGAGTCATTCCTTCTCCTGTGCTTGAGGTCCTAATGGATTACGTTCTATTCACTCACAGGCAATTGACGAAGCCGAAGAAGAATGGTCCCAGCACGAGTCGAAGAAGCTTATTCCAACGAGCGGCAACCTGCGGCAAGTCATCCCCGAGAACTTCCCCTACTTCCACGTAGAGTTTGGTCTGGACCGTGGGTTCGTCCACGTGATAGACGACGAGAGCAGATTCAGTGCTGGTTTCGGACTGGATGTCGTCAGAGGGCTGCTCCGCTTGCCGGTGGAGGACATGCACCGACGACGTCGGAGGCGTGCGTCCATGGGTGACCAGAAGCAAGCCGTTGCCAGCTTCATGAAGGACTGGAAGCCATTCGATTGGACACATTTTCTGTAGGTAGGAAGACCGTGTGAAACTAGAAGTAGATGGGGTTTCTTCGTAGGACTTGGGCATCTGATATTTGGGGTCCATGGTAGGCAGTCGTACAAATTCCCACCTGCCGATTGCAGCTGGCTGGTGTGTCAGCCTTTTGTTCATACATACCTTCATACTGGACATTGACATTACAATTACATTGCTGCCTAGATCTGAGAATATACTGTTCAGGCTCCATTTTAGTACTGTACTATAGTACATTCTAAGAATACTTGGGAGGATATTTTGTTTCGCATTGTTCTGTCCTGTTAATGTAGATAGCCGTAAAGAAAAGAAGGAAGGGAAGAAAAGAAAAGCTGAGCATCGCCCAGGTGCGGCCTGATAGCTCGGAGCTATGATATTGTACACACTGAAACTGGAGTTGTGTTGTCTGTATTTCATGATCCTTTTGTCCATGCTGCTGTCTGAACCACCGAACTTTCACTTGTTTCTCCTCCTCCCCACGACTCCATGTTTGAGTGTACATTGTGTGAATCGTGCGCGTGGCTGATCTATAACCCTACGGTTGTCGTCTGGCCTTTGCAGCGGTGGTACAGTGGCATCGTGACTTGCTATGGCCTATGGCCACCGTTTGTTTGATCGTCGGTGAATCTTTTTTGAGGTTCGAGAAGCAGCAACCGACAAATGAGCGAGCGAGGAAGAAATAAGTTGAAGCCTCCCCGGAGCGCACTACTAGCTAGAGAAGAAAAGAAGGAAGAGCCCCTTCAAACCAAACCTCTCGTACAGCGACCAGCCCCCGCACGCACGCCGGCGGCATTGAGCAGCAGCATCCGAAGCATCCAAAATCCGGTCAAGATCTCAGACCAGATGGGTGGATCCATGGATGGATCTCTGGAGCTGGCTGGCTGGGTTGGTGGGCCACGCACACGGGAAGGGTGGCAACAAGGACAGGCGCGTCAAACATTCCTGCATGCACCAACGACCCCAGAGACCCCGAAAAGGAGATATATCACGCGGCGGAGGACTGGAGGAGAAAGCAACCGGACGGACGATCGACAAAGCCTCGTCGTCCAATCTCGTATCTCTTCTCCTTGCCTTTACTTTCCTTTCTTCCCAAGTGGAGGACATGATACTAGTACTAGTATCAGATAGGATGAGCCGGAGCAGGGATCGAGCCACGCCTGCTGCGCTCTCCGGGCACCTTGTGCGGTTCGTCCGACCGCTTTATGGACGGAAACGGGACCGAAGGCGACAGACAGCGCCTCAGTTCAGGTGGCCGTATCAATCATGGTGGATGGGTCGATGGTAGCTTTTGCATCGTTGTCGGTCCATTGCTTGTAGCTCTGGCCTGAGTTCGGGTTAATTAATTTGTTCTCCTCGATTCCCTTTTTTCCCCACGTGTCGTCGTCTCATTTTTTGACGTTCTGTCCCTCGAGCGACCGTGTGCTTGCTGGCGAGAGAGAAGGCGCTCAAGGAGTGCGCAGACTGCAGAGTATAGTGAGGCGAAACGCGGCAGAATGCATTACGTCTAGGTACGTCTGTTCCCGGAAAGTTTTTCCGGTAAAGCGGCATTCGCGTAGCGTACCGAGCCCGCGAGCGTGGTTGGGTATATGCGTCTTGGATGGGGACGTAAGTGGGAATTTCGTCAGGTCTCGGAATCGCTTAGGCAACACGAACGCGTGTCCCTGTCTCTCTGATCAGCTAGGCTAGGTAGTGCGGCTGCGTTTAGCACTGCTACGCTAGCTAGCTACACTCAGCGGAGTCGGAATCAGAAAAGAGTTCCGGCCCCGGCCATGGGAAGGCGGACGTACGCGCTAGCTAGATCTGTGTCTGTGCTGTAGAGTAGGAGGCAGCTCTGGGTTGCCGGACGTTACATCGCACTCGCACGCACGCGTGGATGGATGGGAAACACGTAGTACGTCTGGATTGTAGGGCTAGCTCCACAGCGAGCCGACTGTACGTGTCGGTGTCGCGGCCGAAAGTAAGTACCAACGCGCGATCGACGACCATCGCTCACCTCAGCTCACGTCACGGCCGCCCCGGATGGAATGGTAGTCTAGGTCTAGCCGATGATTACCCCAAGCAATGAAATCCCATGAAAATAACGGCAGCTTATATATAAGCTTGACACTTGGAATTAATCACTCCTGTTCTTGGTCAGATATATATATATATTCCCGGGGCGGGGCACCACGGAGACCAGCAAAGATGATCGGTGAGGGATCATTGCAAGCCTCTCCGTACGTGCTTGCACAAATCCTTCCATTTTAATTTATTCGCTGGAAGTGCTTGCACACATACATATCCAGAGTCACCTTTTAATTTCTTTCAAAAGATAATCCCAAGGCGATCGCATGCAATCAGATTAACGAGTGGGATCACAGTGTCGTATGTATCGTCTAAACAAGTGAGACCTGAAAAGTGGAAGGTTCCAGCTAGAAATAATATCATCCATACAAAGCTTCGAGAAGATCTAGTAACAACTTTTATTCATTCGGCGCCATCCTCCGAGGTGTTGGGGCTTGGCTATGCCAGACCCAAGCATCGACTTGTTAGACCTCGATGCCACGGTCACGGTACTTGGCGTTGATCGTCCGAGGTTGGCAAAAATGACGGTGCACGATAGCGATGCACGGAGCGTGTGTCCTGCTTTTTTTTTTTTTAGATCAGTGTGTCCTGCTATTAGAGCGTGTCCTGCTATGCATTGCTATCCTAAATCTCGGAGACATGCCTCGTGGACCCGTATAGTGAGTAGCTACACACGTGAGTTTTTTAGACTTGGGCATACATTGTTTTACTAAGTTTCATACTCTTTTTGGTTCATATTAATATTCTCAACTTTGTCTAAATTCATATATATCTAGTTAACCATTTAGCCTAGATGTATTTGTATCTAGCCAAAGTTAAAAACAGTAGTATGGACTAGAGGTAGTAAAAAAAGTTGATTTATCTAAGAGCATCTTCACTGGCAACCCCTGCCCCCAGCCCATTTTTTAGCGCCAACGCTGTAAAACGGGCTAAAAAGGCCCAATCGTGCCCCTAAATCCCTCCTCCCCCAGGAACAGAAATAGCACCGGCATACCCAGCAGACCCCGAGGTTCCTGCGGGTCGCTTGGGGATGCCGGTGATTCCTTTTGGTCAGCCCGTTCCCACATGGCAGCGTCTCCCTTCCCTCTCACTCTTCCCTGGCGTTCTCCCGCCTCTCTCCCTCTTCTATCCACGGCTCTCTCTCCCAACTGTCCACCAAGCGGCCACCAACCATGCTGCATTTCGGCCAAACCGCCCCACCGCCTTGCACGCCGCTGCAAATCCAGCCAAGGCGCCCCGCCGCGAGCAGGGTGCCCTCCTTACGAGAGCTCGAGCTTGACCGCGTCCGCGCCCTCCCTCCGCGCCTGTGTCATCATCTTAGTCGTCGAGGACAACGCGTCCAGGCAGCGGCTCTATCGTCACCGGCAAGGACAAATAAATAGAAAAAAGGAAAAAGAGGAAGTAGTAGAGGGGCGGCTGGGAAACCTCTCCCTCCAAAGGCAAAATAACGTCGACAATATCGCTGGGGGGGCTCTTTTTTTTTCATCCGGCAATGTTGCTGGGGGGGGGGGGGGCTCATACGGCTGGATATGCTCTAAGTCCCGATAATTTGCTATCATGGAGGAAGTAAAAAAGAGGAATGTAATGTGATTTGTTTTCTGAAGGAAAATCTTTGACAAAAGTCTTTTCCTTCAAACTTTTGTTTCCAAGGAAATAAAATGTGATTTAGTTAGCTCGCTACCTAGGACAGCTAATGAGTCATCTGTCCTTGTCTTCGATCAAAATCCTCTACCTCATTTCTTCTAAAATAAATAAACTGTAGGCTTTTGGAAACAAGTAGAACAATGCTTTGAAGTTTGAACAGAACCAAATGCTGACGGCTTGTGGCAAATTTGAAGACAGTGATGCCATATCCGCTAATACTGTCCATTCTAAAATTAGGTCCACGAGCGGACCCATGGCTTTTTTCAAAGAGTGATGCAATATCACAGAAACGCAAGCATGATGACTTGAACTTGAGTAGGTGATTCCTTTGGGTCATAGGTGTTTTTCACCAGCCGATTGCTAGCTTGGTTCCTAGGGCAAGGTCATGGGTGTTCCTTTCGGTGGGTGTCGGGGCTTCCGCGAAAGCTATGCACGGTTGTGTTCTATGCCGGCAAACGGCGACTCTCTCAAGCGTCGTTACCCTTTTTTAGAGGCGTTGTCATGAGTGGGTGTCTCCAGTTTTTTCGTTTTTTCTTTTGGTTTATTTTTGTCACTATAATTCTAGCCGGTTGATGGCTTCGTTTAATTTAAAGTCTGGCTCTTTCAACCCTTCCGTCTAAAACTTGAGTGGGTGAGAAGGCATAAACCCCTTCCTCCCACCACAAGGCTTGGATGCCTTAGTCTGCAATACCGTTCATTCAACGATGCAAGGTAAATTGTAAGCTCTAGCTAACTACTCTTTCTGTTTTAAAATATAAGATGTTTTAGCTTTATGAAGTAAATGTATCTAGACTTCTTTTAGTATATAGATTCGGTTTATTGAATCTACACACTAAAAAAATCATATAATTTTTTATTCGTGAACCTAAAACATCTTATATTTTAAAATGGAGGAAGTAAGTGATTGAGCAGGTCACTGTCAATTGAGTTAAAAGTGCAATTCAGCCTAAGTACAATACAAATCGTTCTCGCCCGTATCCGTGAGTAACGACGAAGTATGTACTCCACAGAATTACTACTACTGTTTGCCGGACGGCAACTGTGTACCATATCTTGAAGAAATCTGTATGCAATCCCATGGTGCGCCATGCCGATCATTATCTGTTTTTGTTCAGGGAGCAGGATCATTGCCTATTCATGACCATGTCAAGGTGAAATAGTAGTAGACCGTACGTGGACAGGCCATAATGAGAGTTCGCAGGGAATCACGTCATCATCACGACCCATTAATTTGTTCTTCCGATGGACAACGACGGTCACACGTGCGCACCGGGAAGGTAGGATTTCTGAGTTGGAGGCAACTATGGATGATTGTTTTTTTTTTCTCTCTTGGAGGATCAAGCATGATTGCTGCCGTACTGCTTGGGGATCTTTTCCATGGTAGCCCACGCTCTCACTTGGGAGATGCATATCAACAGCATATATAGGCGTGCGGTTTCAGATAATTTTTATTTGCAGATAGATAAATGTCATCTTGAAAGGTGTGCAGTAGAACCTTGACCTGGAAATCCATAAAGCATATGAAGATGAGGGCGCATCTGGAATTCTTGTGCAGCCAACGTCTCAAACACACCGCTATAGATGAGTTCTGATCTTTTGCCTCGGATTGCCTGCCCGTTGTTAAGCGGGTGACGGATTCTAGTACTCCTACCGATAGTTCTCTTCTAGGTTTAGTGATGGACGGCATGGAATTTCTGGCAACTTTCGCCCACTTTAAAGTACTTTCTCTGACTCATATTAGTTGACTCGACTTTGTCTAGATTTATATACATCTAGTTAAGTATATATAGCCGCAGAAAAGTTAAGTATATAGTCTAGATACATCCGTATGTAACTACTTCCACACAATAATCCGTATTTTTTTTGTTTCTTCGAGCTGTGAGTTCAATCTATAACTCATTTTTTTTGCACTTGATAGATAAAATATTACAAAACGGTAAATAATAGTTTAGGTCTTTGTGAAATAAATGTGTAAAGTCGCTAGAAAAATCAGTTTCCAAGTCGATATGCTCGTGGCCATACCCTTAAAAAATATCAAAACATTCCCGAGAGTGTACTCGCTCCATTTCGTCTTATAAGATGTAATTAGTTTTCTGAAAAGTCAAAGCTACACTAACTTGGCCAAAATTTATTGGAAAAACTATCAACATCTTAAATCAGAAAGAAGTGAGTCTAACTCGCTTGGTTATGCAAGTGGATGTATGAACCAGCCACTCAGGTTTAAATCCTCATGGATGAAAGATTGGGATCTTATTATTATTTTAAAATCAAACTCGCTGTGGGGGTTTCCCCCACCGCTTTCCTTTCAAAAAACATCTTAAATCAGAATTATTATATTTATCATGAAATATATATTTATATTTTATTTACTGAGCATTGTAGATGCTCATATATTTTCGAGAAAATTGATCATAGTTAGGGCAGTTTGACTTTTAAAAAATTAGAACGTATTATAAGAAGGAATTACTATGTTAGGACATATAAGATCCCTGCCACTAATCATTGAAAACATGACCAAATGTGCATGTACGAAATAAACAACACTTGTGGCTGCATTGTTTGAAAAAGAAGTCGGTTTTTGTTTGTCTTTTATGAAACCTCCAGAATATTTGTAGGATTTTTTAAGGAAGCACAATTGCATAAGCCCAAAACTCAAGCATGGAAAAATTCGTGTTCACCACCAGGTGAATGAAATCTGCTCTGTACCATTTTCTTGTATTCTTTGTCGTGGGTAATAAGTACTAGGAAGGATGATGTGGCCTCCCTTGGCTGCTACTCCCTTTTTAAAAAAATATAAGATATTTAAACTTTTTTGTTAAAAACACGTATGTACACGTTTTTAGTGTGTAGGTTCGGAGCAGATTGAGCGAACATATAAGTAAAAGACGTTTAGATCACGTTTTTTTTAGAAAAAAAAGTAAAGCATCTTCTATTTTAAAACGGGGAAGTAGATTATTGTTTAAAGTATTGTAGAAAAACCACAATATTTGGCTAGTTGAAGTACTACAGAAGTGATGGTGTAAAACCACTATTCAAGCAATGCAAAAGTGGCAGAATGTTTTTTCCAGCCCCCGTAGGTGATCGTGGGGTGATGAAGAAAGAGAATAGTATGTATAAGAAGAGCACCGGATGATCATAGGGCAATGGGAAAAAAGAAAGGGTAGTATACGAGTAGCACTACGCTGTAACTGCAGTGCACAAATCAAGGACAACGCAAGTCAGTCGAAAGAGGTGAGAGACTACATGCTATTTTTTTAAATAATATATTTTTTAAAATCAGTTTTATGAATAATACACGAAATTGGTAATTTTGAAAACTAGTGCGGCCTCGGGATTTGAGGCCCCGACAAGGACCTTTCAGGGTTTGTCGGCCCCGACTAGGCCTAAATTTCATTGTTGTGTACCAACTGGTTAGGGGCTCAAACCCCGACTAGGGTTGCTGAAATTGGGATATTGCAATTCTCTTCCTCTTGCTTTGCCTAGTTCTGTTAGCTACACTCTCATGGAACTTGTCTTCTCTTGTTAGAGAGATAACTTGAATAGAAACAGGAGATTGACTAGCTTGTGTCAAATGGCACTGTTTCGTCAACTTAAGTCACATGATCCCTGCTATTGCTAGGCTTTGATGGACTGGTAACATTGGGAAAATAAGCAACAGGGTAATGGACAACATCATCCCATTCCAATGGTGAATTGCTAGGATCATGCTCCAAATAGATACTGAAAGAGTGGTGACCAATATCAACAAAGGTGCACATAAGCTGGGTGTCATGATCTGATCTAACCTCCCTCAAACCATTGTTTTGCATTGTCAAAATGGGTATGCAGTAAAAAACCTTCATTCTCCCTTGCATTTCATATCCAATTTCTTCCACAATTCTCTCAAGCATGAGTGGACACCATGTCAGAGTATCTACTTCATCATAATAGATAACATGGCCGTCAAGATAGGTTTTGTTACTACCACTGCCCACAAAAAAAACCATGATTGATTTCCAAACTAAAGAAAGAACAATGTGACCCTGCCATATAAACAATACAGTTCAATTATTATTTACATTCAGTTAAGATGCAAGTTCAGTTAAACTTTTGCAATCATAACATACTTGAATCTCGAATAAACCCTAGCTTTACTGCATGCCAAGAGAACTTTGCCCTACCAAATGGTGAAGAATACAGATCAACCCTAACTCAAACCCTTCGCATATTATAGATAAGCAAAAGATCACATTTTTAGAAACCCTAAACCGCCACCGAAAACAAACCTAAATCCCCTACTCACAGTAAGACCGATTTCGTCCAGCACACCACAATGCCAACACTAATCGACCATTTCACCATATAATATGCTTCGAAACCATGGATTTTGAGCCGAGGACATGCTCAAGGTGGGGAGATTACCGTAGATAGGAGCGGGTGCGTCGTCCGGCCGCCGACGCGAGAAACCCATGGCCTCCCACGGTCGTTCACCTCCCGTCGCCCCCTCTCAACCCATCGATGACAACCGTCGGGCGTGGTAGTGACGAACGAGGGGTGTGGCGTCACGGCGTTCCGTCTCCCTGCCCTCTTCACCTCGAACTTATTAGTAGGACAATAAATGCAGAGGATTTGGTACGTTGGGAGAGAAATAGGGCAAATATTTGGTCTCTTCTGCAATTATCTCCTGCTTCCGACAGATAGTGCGCTTGTATCACACTGACGGTAGGGCCCACATCCGCCACGTGGCACATACAACGTCCATACCTGTGCGGTGACCGCCTGTAACGCTGTCCCGCGTATTCAATGACCATAATTTTGTTTTTGCTGAGTACAGTTATTGTATTGATTTCCATGGTTAAGTTCAGTTACCCCTTGTGGATTTAACTATTTGATAAATCTAAGACATCTATTTTGAGAAGAAACAAGCAATATTCATGTGTGCATGAAGAGCGTCTAGATCGGTGAGGGATCGTGAATTTCCACGCGCTTTCATATAGGTAGTAATTATTTATAGTATTACAGATCCGTTTGGTCACCAAACAAATACCGGAAAGAACGTTAGCAAAAACAAAGTATGTAGTCGTGGCAGGCGGCTCTATCAGCATCGATATGATCTGTGTATCTTGTAAACCGGATGATTTGATCTTAAACACAAAGTGTAAGATCGAAATGACACAATATATATGCATGCTAGTAGCTTGCTACACTTGTCAACAAGAATTCCCAGAAAGCTACCACCAAATCTTGGCATATACTAATCCACATACGATGATTGCCTCTATCGATCGAGCATGCTAAAAATGGTTCGCTGGTTAGGTATTGCCATCTTTTTTCTCCTTCTGGAATCATTCGATACTTGCATCTTTTTGGTGTTGCATCTTGCTTTTCTTTTGTCTATCTAGGTTCCTAGCTAGACGATCCCGTCACGACGACACATGGAGTTCATAGTCGCCATTATTTATTCCTACGCACGCCTACGTAAGAGGAAAAGAAGCCGCGACGAGTGGAGGCCACGTACACGCGCACGCACGCACCAAGGGATCGGAAGAGAGTGGAGTAGTGCGAGGCGGCAGTGGGGCCGGAGCCGGACCCGACCGAGTCGCCAACTTGGTGCCGGTCACGGTCGGTCGGGTTCGAGAGCGCGTGCGGCCCCCGGCCGGCCAACGAGAGGAGAGGAGGTCTTGACCTCGGTCCGCTGGACCCACGTGTCGGCGAGCTTGGAGAGGATGTGGAGGACCGCACGCGCTTCCGAGCACTTCTCTCGCGCCCCCACGCCCCGCCTTGCTCATACGTGACGCCCGGGGATTGGTCATTTCTCACAACGCCCACCAGGGAAGGAGACCGGGATCTTGTGCGACGGCGCAGCTACTCAAATGCGTGCATTTGTTTCTGAAAAACGGGGGTAATAAAAAGAAAATTAATACTATTCCTTCCGTTTTAAAATATAAGACGTTTTAACTTTGTGAAACAAATGTATCTAGACTTTTTTTTAGTCTATAGATTCACTCCAAATCTGAATAAATTTATACAATAAATAAAGTCTAAATTCATTTGCTTTACAAAGCTAAGACATTTTATATTTTAAAACCGAGAGAGTACGTTATATCGTATTGTTACCAAGCAACAAACTATTTCAAGCTGCAGTTAGAGAGTTTATAATATTACACCTTTGCCTATATGATTTTTATTGTGAAAATTCTGCCTACGTTTGTAGCATTTTTTAGGGAGCCTACGTTTGTTTCGTTGCGGTGGTGATTTGCCATGGTATGCACTTCAGTTTGAATAGAAATTGATGGTTATCTCGCATCGTCCAGCAGAATTATTTATGCTAGTTAAAAAAAAGTTTTTTACAGAAGTTCGAAAGAAAATTCACAACTGCCAGCTAGACCATTCACATGTGGCAACTGCCAACTCATGGATGCGTCTGCTCCGTATTGGAGTCCATGATTTTTATTTCTGGGTGAAACTCGCCTTGGTATGTTGGTTTGCGATAGGATGATGTTATGTACTCCCTCCGTTTTAAAATATAAGATATTTTATCTTTGTGAAGCCAATGTATCTAGACTTTTTTAGTATATAGGTTTACTCATGTTTGAAGTGAATCACACATTAAAATAAATCTAAATACATTCTATTACAAACATAAAACATCTTATATTTTAAAACGAAGGGAGTACACACGTGGCTTTTTGTGTGCGGAGCCGGACAACACCCATCGACCTACAAAAGGTTGTAACGTTCAAAATAGTCGTCATGATCAGTTTCCAATTGATTTTCTTGGGTAATCATATCTGTTCAATCTATTGATGAGATATCGACAAATATTGGATGGGTGGGCGATGTCTTGTAAAATGGAACAGTGTGTGCTAGTGTCACTCACCGCTTCAACGGCTCAATCGATGCATCATTTGGTTTTCCCTTTAAAATTAAATTATAGGTATGTATGCTTACATTTTTTGTTAGCCCTTATTTTGTTTAGTTAAGTTTAAATTCAATCCAGGCTAATTCTTATGTCATGCAATACCTCCTCAAATAGTGCAACCACAAATTTATCTGTCGAAAAACAACAAATCTTGCACTAGTATCCTGATCATGATATTGATTAAGAACGGATTAATCCACATGTATGCTATTCCAGCTCATGATCATTGTCAATTCTAATGAAGTATAGTATTCACTCACCACTTGTTAACATCATTTGGTTCTTGCCGGTATGACATGAATGACTAGTTATCTAATGCTAATATTTTGTATTAATCTGAAATCCCTCTCAACATCAATGACATATCAATATAGTGGATAAAATGAAGATTCTGTCATATATTGCACTATTGTATTGATCATGATACATCCAAGAACTCACCAGATCACACATATATGTTTCCAGCTCATGCTCTGTCTTTATCGATATGATTTGTGCATTGTAGACCGATGATTTGATCTGTCTATTTTAAGTTGCGGTTAGAACTCTTACATGACACCTCTGCCTATATGATTTTTATTGTGTGAATTTGCCTGTGTTTTATTTTGGAGGAAATCCCAGTGGTTTATTTTATTTCGATTCCAACAGAGTTACATCCTGATTACAGATGGCATGATAAAATCTGGTGGAGATCCATCCTAACTAACTTAAGAATTTGATACATAAGAATGCATAGCTAGTTGGTGCCCCACTTGATTAGCTTCTCTTTTGTAATACTCAAAAGAAATATAATTAAAACTATGAGCCTTCATGAAACAATCAAAAAGTACAATAGAAAAGGGCTCCAAATTTCGATCTCTGAATTGCAAGCCTAGATTAATTCCAACGAATGAGTCTCAATTGTTTCCGATGAAACACCTAGCTGTTCTAGAAATTCTACCCCTTTTAACAAAACTAGAGCCTTCACGGTAACAACATTTAGAACATTTTTCAAAGGACAAACAAACCCGGCAATAGCTTCACCCTTATCATTCCAAATAACAAGATCAACATCATCAATTCCATTATCATAATATGAGGCATATCTATTTAGTTTGTAACACCCTCTCGCTCGTTTCTTCCAAGAAATCTCGCATGCAACAGAAGTCGTAGCAGCCGCCAGTATATAGTTCGTTGTTATCGCATGTATTGCAAAGGCTCTACGGGAAGGTCCTCCCACCTCCTCTCCTTTGACTATATGATGTCTCTGCCACCGTAAGTACCAGTAGGCTACAGTGATTGTCTCCTTCTGACGAGGGGTAACCTAGGCAATGTCCATGGACTTGGGTTTCAGAAAAAGGGTGCGATGGTGATTTCGTCAGCTTATCAGACAAATAAGGGAGGCGATATTTACCCAGGTTCAAGCCCTCATAGAGAAAACCCTACTTGTTGCTTGTCTGATTTTATTGATGGAGAGTACAAAGTCGCCAGTTTGCTAGGTGCGATCTAGCTTACAATGGATTGGTGTGAATATGTCGTAGTGGTGTCATGGTAGATGCCATGGGCAGGCTTGAGTTTGGGACCGGATGTGCTCTTGAGGAATCCCAGGAAGGAGAGTGCAGTGAATCTACACATAAGACAACAACAAACAAACATAGGTACACACAATATACCCAGGTTCATTCAGGGCTCTCTGTATGAGATAAAAAAACCTACTCGTACATGCACGATCTCATAATCTCCAATATCAGTGGCTACAAGTGCTCCTTGAGCTGTTTTGGAAAAGATGAAGAAGGTGTTTTTTGCTCTCTCCCTTCTACAGCAAGGTAGTCCTATAGATGAAGAATGATCGACCCCTCTCCTCGAGGCCCTGGTGCACCTTATAAAGGGGTGCCCAGGTTACATGTTTAGGGGTGAGCTGGCAGGAATATGCTGTACCCAACAGTCTCACTAGCCCCAGATACCGTTCTAGTCAGGACGTGACTTGACATAGCCCTGGCCGCTAACAGTCTCTGATAATATTCCCTCCAGGAAACCCTCAATGGGATGGACCTCCGGGTTTTAGGGGCACGCCTGTGAGCTTGCCTCGTTATCACTTCTGGATTTCCTGGCCTTTGGCAGAGACATTGACTTAGGATCCAGCATATGCTCCATGAGCACATGCCCGCTCCATAACTCAGCTTCTAACTCGATAACTCGGCCTTGTTGTACCTGCAAATAAAAATCATATACACATGCCGACATATATTATATGCCGGCTTTACTATGTCGTTATATGTTGGCTTGGGTATCTCGACCTGTGTCGCCCTCCATGACTCGGTTGACCTGTATCATAGTCAACCTTACCTTTTATCTCTCATGAACCTATCGGGGGTCATCTCCCCGACATTAGTCCCCAAAGCTGTCAAGGTCTAGCAACTTTAGCTGATAGGCCTCGGCAGGTTCCATTAATGAATTTGGAACATCAATTGTGCATCCGACATATTTTTATGTCATCTAGGATCTTCTAATTCGGCTCTAATACCTTTCATTATTCTACCAAATAAGATTTTCCTTCTTGTCCCAAGTTATACCTTGGCCCTTAAATATCATCCCAACACTTAGTAATTTTCCATGGGCTCTTCGATGTTTTCTGAGTCTTCTCGCATTTTATATTATTCTATGCTACGTGGCAAGTAATCATCACACTTTGCCTAATTTTTTGCAACAAACCCTAACACGCTACACTATTCCTGCAGCGCAGCATTAGTTACCACTATAGCGATCATTTCACAGCGGCACCTCGTTTCCCGCTTTGACCGATTCTTTGCGACGTGGGGCACAGTTTCCACCTACGTGGCACACTTTGAGGGGGTGGTTACCCTCATACAAGCCCACATTGTGGCCCTATTTGTGCAACTGATCCCACTCCTAGTGCTACCGGCAGTTTCTACTGCGCCTTTAAGTAAGGAAGCGGGGGAGAAATCCCTAATTCATCCTCATTTCCCCTGATCTCCTCTTCTCTGCGCCGTCCACGCCCTTGGTTCTTGCATGAGCGTTGCCACGCCGCTCTGGTTCTTTCTCCGCCTCCACCAATCTTCTTCCCCGGTGGTCGCCAGATTCCCCCGTAGGAACCTCTCTGTCGTTGTGACGGGACCACACCAATCTTTGCCTGTTCCCGAGGAAGAGGAGGAAGAAATTGAAGTGGATATTGAGGAGGATATGGATCCCCAAGATGTCACCGTTGTCGAGGAAGAAGAATAGGAGGAGGCTGATGACTGCAAGTGCACAGATCGTTCGTAGCTAGTTTTGAAATAAAGATATCAATCCCACAGGGAGGAGGAGTCTGAAGTCTAATAGCTCTTGAAGTAAATACTAAAATAGAAATGCTGAAATAAAGTTCTAAGTAACAAGATAAAATGCAATTGTTGTGTAAAAAGATGTTTTTGGGTTTTTGGTATAAGAGAACAATGAGTAAAGTAAAACAAACTGAATACAAAAAATAAGTATCACGTTTATAAAAGAGACTTGAAACTGCAATAGGAAAAAAGCGTTCTTAGGGAGTAGCGGATACACCTCTAGCATTTATAAAAGGTCTAAAGCAAAGATTATTATCATGAACATTCTCTACTATGTATGTGTGGGAGGAACTCCGTATTTGGACGAATAGGCAGCAACCACTGCTCACATCATCCTCATAACCATAGTAGTCAACATCAAGTGAATTATCGTGCTATTGAGGGACTTGATCCCGCGGGACCTATCCCATGGCATGGATAGTGTTCTGTGAGTTTTCTCAGTTCCCAAGTTGATACGTAAGGAGTGCCAACAGATTTATAGTCATTGTAAGTGCTAACAAACATCCGTCTATCAACAAGTAGTTCCCTCCATCAAGTCCCCACAAGAGGCAAATATTGAGAGATCGACTTCTCCCGACATCAAGATGAAGACAATCTAACACATGGTCACAGGGATGAATATCATAATAAACTTTATCTTATTTCAATATCATGCTAGGGTTTATCCATCTCCCCAAGAACTAATGATATACTCATACATGGAGGAAATCAACATCATGGCAGATACAATGGAATCTATCATGGATGGATAGTACTTGTATAAATCCCTAACAAGTACGAAAACTATAGCAATATCTAGACAAGATGTAGATGGGATGGATGGAGATGGTGGTGATGCAACGGTTGATGATGAAGATCGATGCCTTAGCCTCTCGGATCTGCGTAGGGTAAATATGGATCCTCGATGGATGATTTCCCCCTCCAGATGCCTTCCGAAGGTGAGGTTTTGGTGATTTTTGGATTTTCTGTATGTTGTCTCTCCAATCCAGTTGCACGGGGTGAAACTATTTGAGGAGGCGGTGTCGGCGCCAACTATACGACGGGAACTATACGGCCAGAAAAGTTCCTCCCGCGGTATAGTTGGTCGTTAAACCTATTGTGTCCTCCAATTGCTTCGAGTTTTCTTCTGGTGTTATTGATATTTCCCAAATAAGCGATTTACGTTGTTTTTTACTTCTTTTCGCTCCAATACAACTGGTCCAAGAATTGTGTCCATCGTATCCTGATCCAGGTGAAAATAGACATAAAATATGCGCGTGAACACCGTAAAATAGCAAGATCCTACAACTACAATGCAAAATAATAATATAAAACATGATGCAAATATGCACTCATCAACTTTCCCCAAGCTTAGACTCTTGCTCGTCCCGAGCAAGTTTAGCTTAATGGATATGATCCTCATATACATAAAGCTGAGTCGATAAAATAAATGAGGCAGTTGCAGCATGTGTTTATCATATACGATACATAGAAATAAGTTCATGAATAGTTTCTTACTCGAACCATCCGAATAATATTAGCAGGCTTTCACACCTTAGCATTTAATAGTTCACAAAATATCACTCTCAACATGATGTAAAAGTATTCTGTTTGACCGAATGAGTTATCGAGGTAGTCCCAAGTGTTTAGGATTAACATATTCACTAGGGATTCAAAATCTCAAACGTTTCTTCGTCTTACTATAATAAAGTGGTATATGCCTATTTGCTCATTGCACATTTGCTCTTTTTCTTCTTTCTTTTCTTCTCTATGTTTATATATATGTGCTCACACTTTTGTTTAAGTGTTGTGCAAAGGAGCTAGCCATACATTCCACTTCATGTAGGAATTCAAAGTTTAACGATCTCAATTACCAAATTCCAACTGTATATGAAGCATATTTTATAGCCTGAATATTCTACCTCGTCTTGTCCTCACTCTAATTTGATAACACTTTTAATTTTCCTTTGTTCAAGGTTCCTTTTTCAACTCTAATTCATTAGATAATTTTTCCTTTGTAAATCAAACCATGAACTTATAACATATTGACCAAATTATCTTTGTATGTTCCATCAATACCAATGGTGTGGAAGAATCCTATTGCTATCATCAAGTGCAAGTAAAATTATACTCAAGCCATTCATATATCTAATAAGACAAACATAAACTCAATAATGCTCCATATATTATAATAAACTCGGAATTTCATAAATGGGATCGACTATTCCTGAAGGGAATTCTAATGATGCAAACTTTATTTCTAAACTCAAACTAATGCAAAACTAGAATAGTAAATAAAAAGCTTACAAGATAGATTGCAAGGTATTAAAGATCTCCCCAAGCTTGGAATCAAGCCATGCAGGATCAAATAATCCCTCGCAATTATTTGATAATGTGATTAATTGTAGATCACTATGGATCCATGGCATGTGATGCACTGGTGTCTGACGGGGAGGAAGAGGTTGAAGTTGTTCTGTAGATCCCCGGCAACGGCGCCAGAAAACTTGATGGCTGGTGCTGACGTGGAGCACTTCGTTGGAAACCCCAAGAGCAACGTGTGAAGCAGCAAGCGGCAAGTCTTCCCTCAGTTGAGACCGAGGTTATCGAACCAGAAGGAGGAAGGAAACGTCACACAGGTGTTGCGAGCAACGGGGAGACCTGCATAACACAAACTCAAGACTTTGCCCCAACGAATCAGTGAGGTTGTCAAGCTCACCGGTTTGCTGTAACAAAGGATTAAACGTATGGTGTGGAAGGTAATGGTTTGCAACAAGTAAACAGGTAACAGTGGAATATGTATGAATGGTAAAGATTGGACCAGGGTCCATAGTTCACTATAGGTTCTCTCCTTAGATAAACAACATGGCATGAAGGGTAAACAAATTACCGTGAGGCAATTGACAGGAACTGATCAAGGCATAACAATGCAATTACTAGCCAGAAAGATCCTATGAAGTTGATTGGGCAATACAACAATATACATAGACCGTCATCCAACTGCATCTATGACTAGAAGTCCACCTTCAGGTTATCATCCGAACCTCCTCCAGTATTAAGTTTCAAGCAACAGACAACTGCTTTAAGAAAAGTGTGCAAGGTAAACAGTCCACATGTTCCATGAACAAGAGACCGTTGTTTTCTCCCTAGTAGCAACAACACATCTACAACCGAAGAGATTTTTGTCACTTCCCTTGGAAACTAGAGGCATGAACCCACTATCGAGCATAAATACTCCCTCTTGGAGTCACTAGCAACTACTTGGCCAAGATAGCTACTAACAACGAAGAGCATGCAAGATCACAAACAACACGGACATGATAGAATCATAAAGACAAAACCATTAATCAAACCAACATAATAATCTCAATATCCATCGGATCCCCGCAAACACAACATGCATGATTACAAATAGATTAGATCTTGATCATGAACGAAGCTCACAATATCTATACATGAAAGCACAAAGGAGGAGATAAAACCATCTAGCTACTACATGGACCCATAGTCCAAGGTGGAAGTACTCACGAATCATACCGGAGACAAGGCCTCCGGGAATATCTCCCCTCCGGCAGGGTGCCGGGAAGAACTTTAGATCCCCCCGCTCTAGGGATGATGGCGGCGTCGGCTACAGACGGTTTCGTGGATTTCTGATCGGGTTCTCAGGGTTTCTGCATCGGGGGCTTCTTATAGGCGAATGGGCGAGACCGGGAGGCGGCCAGGGCCACCAAACCCTAGCCAGGCGCGGGCCCACCTTCCCCCGCGCCTAGGGTGGGTCTGTCCCCCCTGGCCGTCCCATCCGGCTCTCCTCTAGACTTCTTGTTCCCCATGGAAAGTAATTGACTTTGACGTTTGTCCTATTCAATGCCGAGAATATTTCTTTACTAACTTTTCTAAAACCAAAAACAGCAGAAAACATGCATCTGGCACTATTGCAACTTGTTAATAGGTTAGTACCAGAAAACATGTAAAATGCACCTCAAAGTGTGGACAAGTAAAGCAAAGTAGATACTAAACAATTATGGAACATCAAAAATTATAGATACGTTTCCAACGTATCAGCATCCCCAAGCTTAACTCCTGCTCGTCCTCGAGTAGGTAAGTGATAAACAGAATAATTTTTGAGGTGACATGCACCCACACAATAAAGATCCAACCATTTGCAATCTTTGAAAGCAGGGATCAAAGAACTCTAAACATGTGCATGAAAGATGGAGTTCTAAGAATAGGACATAGTAACTATGCATGCAACATGGCAAGATACAAACAAAGATCATGAATAACATGCATTGAAAAACATTTGTTTGTTTCACATGCATAAAACATAGCATAGTGGCAATCAGCTTATCTCTCATAGAGTAGCAATATAATGCATAGGACACATGCAAAGTTCACAAGGGTGACTAGAAACAATTAGCACAAAAGCAAGTAATAACACAATATGCATCAATTAATAAGCTTTGGAACACTGCACACAGAATGACAACTATGCTCTGTTAATGGTGCCTAAAGGTAGAAGGTGGAGACTCAATAATGGTGGAAGAAAGGCCTTTTTGTAAAGGAAGCAGGGATTACAAGTTACAAAAAGAGCTTCCAAAAATTATGGTACTAGTTAGCTTTCAGCCCTCATTGCCCCTATCATAAGCATCTTGAAGTGGTTAAGGTTAAAGTGGCAAAGCCGGAGTATATGCTTGACGAAGTATAAGTTGGCAATCGCATGCCCCTTGAATACGAGGGCCACACCTCATGCATACTCAACTTTGGGTCCAGGTAAGCTCTTGTGACTATAAGTATTTGCATATCATTGAGAACCGCCAACGTGGTACCCCTTGCACATGGTATAGGAGCTTTCCCATAACCAAAATGACAAGGCAAGCAGACAATGAGCATCTCAGCAATTCTTCTTATGTACCATGGGAATATGGTTCTTTCTCTCTCTTTCCTCTTTTCTCAATGTGTCTTTTTTATAAGAAGAATGCTTCATAGATGTCACTATGGTGATGATGCAAGTTGCCACCATGATTAGGCATGACTTAGGCTAGCGGCCCAGGCGTTTCTCTAACACAGGATACAAACTCGATGGACTTACAAGTTCCCTCTTTATTTCACACCGGTGACATCCATAGACAAAAGAACATGATATCAACGGAGTACAAAAGTACAAGTGCAATGTTGAAAATGTTCCCCGTGACAGCACGGTTCTGCTAATTCCAACTTATAAGTGCAAGCATATATAACAAAGTTGTCACAATGGTTCAATTTTATTAGGGGCAAAGAATAAAGTGTGCCATCAAGTTCATGAGGGATTTAATCACTAAGTTTTCACATAACAAAATAGTTTTTAATTGGAAGATAGATGAAAACAAGAATATACTTGGAATGGTGTAACACACCATGCATAGGAATTTATAGTGGACACTTTGGAATAACTTGGTTTCTTGGGAGTTGGAAGCATGAGTAGAGCTTACTCATACAAGTGGAGGCTAGCAAAAGATCGGGAGCAACCAACTAAGAGAGCAATAATGGCCATAATCATGCAATGCAACAAAGCAAACTAATCAAAGCAAAGAGTGGTACTACAAGTCAAGGACTAAATGATCATAGAATCTAATGGTGACTTGTGAGAGTCATAACATGGTGTAAGCATGTGCCAAGTCAACCCAAGCAAAGCATCAAACGGGAATACCACAATACTATGCTTTTGCATGCTAAAACAACGCATAATTTCTTCAAGGCACACTAAGCAATCCCAATTGTTTGTAACAATACATGCTACAGCAATAATTACTAAGCATAATGCTAAAACAACACCTAGCATGTTATGCTAAATTCTAAGTCACAGTCAATGCAAGCTCCTCTTGCACTTCAAGCAAAAACTTACTACTCCTTTCCAAACACCAAGCAACCTTATTTGCAAAACAACACTGGGAGAACGGGGGTCCAAACTACTAAATCAAACTAAACAAACTAAGCAAAGCAAACAAAAACTAAGATGCTCCAAGAACAACACAACTGTGCATGAAACAATAAAAACGAAGTGTCTAGACAGACCTGAGCTTTTTACTGATGAAGAAGGGGATGCCTTGGGAATCCCCAAGCTTTGACACTTTTACCTCTTGGATATTTCTTGGGGTGAATCCATGGTGGCATACCCAAGCTTGAGATTTTTTCCATTCTTCATCTCATTGCATCATTATCTCTCTACACCTGAAATGTTTCCTTCATACAAAACTTCAGACAATCTTCATTAGCAACATTAGTGTATTCAAAAGATATTAGACCACTGGCAAAGCTTTGTAACAGCAAGGCTTTTCACTAAAAACACAAGCTACTATAGTAACTCCTTCAAAGAAACTCAATTTACTTAAAGAGAGCTCAAAAAGGAATCAATAAGAAGCAAACGCAAATAATGGCAGAAATCTATCAAAACAGACCAACAGGTATAAACGTTTTTTTTAGAACATCTTCTGTTCCTCAAATCAAAAAGTGTTAAACTAACAAAATTTAGCTAACATACTGGGGGATTTATTCGTAAATTTGGAGCTCAATACGAGTTACAGAGCCTCTTCACTGATGTTTTTGGTGGAGGACGGAAATCTGTTTCGGGACAGCAACTCCCCAAATCTTACTTCCCTCTCATTAGAGGTCATTCTTGGCACAAAAAGCAAACAAAAAGGATAAGGAGAGGTCATTACTGATGTGATAACTTCCAAGACTTAAGGAAAATCTTGGGTTATCTCCCAACAAGTACTTTTCTTTAACGTCTTTAAGTTAGGCATGATAGTTTGAGAAGATGCTCACTTAAGAAATATGAATTAAAGTCAAAGAGAGCATCAAGAAGCAAATTCAAAACACATTTAAGTCTAACCCTCTTCCTATGCATCGGAATCTTGTACACAAATAAATTCACAAAGAACAAAATGACAAGCATAGGAAGATAAAACAAGAGTAACTTCAAAACTTTCAGCACATAGAGAGGTGTTTCAGTACCATGAAAACTTCTACAACCATATTTTCCTATCTCATAATAATTTTCAGTAGCATGATGAATAAACTCAACAATATAGCTATCACATAAATCATGATTTTCATGATCTACAAACACATAATTTCTATCAAGCTCAAAAATAGTGGGATTAAAACCTTCACAGGTTTACCCAAAGTATATATTTCAAAAGGATCCACGGTAACATAACATCCATCCTCCTTGGGTAAGCATGGGGGACAATCAAATAATGTAAGGGATAAAGAGTTACTCTCATTAAAAGGTATACATGGTTAGATAATCCATTCTTCCTCCTTTTGTTCATCACCTCTCCTCCTCTTTTTCATCTAATGAGCTTCCAGTTTCAACAATTTCTTCTTCCATACGATCCTGCAAGGCATTAGTCTCTTCCAAATGTGGAAAGCACCTATTAAAATATTCAATATATAGCAATTTTCTTCCTTGTAATTATCAAAGCAAAATTTAAGTATCTCATAAACCTCATTTTCATAAGGTGCATCATCAGTATTTTCAAACAAGCTGGCAAGTTCAAATGCACCCTTGAAGGCAATGAATTCTTCAATCTGTTCCACATCATAAAAGTCATAATTTCCCTTAACATAAGAAGATATGGTAACATTATCATTATACTCACATTTAAAGGGTAGGTGTTTATACCTTCTGCAACAACAAGCTTTAGCAAAGCAATAAGTAACATTATAAGTAGAGCACACGTCTCTAGCAATAGTATTCAACTTATGAATTTGTTCCCATAAGTGTTTCCCTTTTTATGACAAACGGTGTTCCTTATAATAATAATTTTGTTCTTCCGTGAACCCACCTTGCTGATAAGAACTAGTTTCAAAGAAACCATCCATTGATGGAAAGCATGACCAAGCAAGGCAATAACAGACCAGCAACAGCTAGAGCAGGAACTAATTTTTTTGTGTTTTTGAATAAAGCAAGCAAACCAAACTAGACTAATTTTTTTTGGTTTTTTTGAAAAGAGGCAAACAAAACCAAGCAAAAGAAACTAAGCAAACTAAAAACAAAGTAAAGAGAAAGGAAGTGGAGGACTCACCTAGTGAGGACGTCCTTAGCCTCCCCGGCAACGGCGCCAGAAAACTTGTTGATACGCTGGTGCCTGACGGGGAGGAAGAGGTTGAAGTTGTTCTGTAGATCCCCAAAAACGGCGCCAGAAAACTTGATGGCTGGTGCTGACGTGGAGCACTTCGTTGGAAACCCCAAGAGCAAGGTGTGAAGCAGCAAGTCTTCCCTCAGTTGAGACCGAGGTTATCGAACCAGAAGGAGGAAGGAAACATCACACAGGTGTTGTGAGCAATGCGGAGACCTCCACAACACAAACTCAAGACTTTGCCCTAACGAATCAGTGAGGTTGTCAAGCTCACCGGTTTGCTGTAACAGAGGATTAAACGTATGATGTGGAAGGTAATGGTTTGCAGCAAGAAAACAGGTAACAGTGAAAGATATATCAATGTTAAAGATTGGACCTGGGTCCATAGTTCACTAGAGGTGCTCTCCTTAGATAAACAACATGGCATGAAGGGTAAACAAATTACAGCGAGGCAATTGACCGGAACTGAGCAAGGCGTAACAATGCAATTACTAGCCAGAAAGATCCTATGAAGTTGATTGGGCAATACAACAATATACATAGACCGTCATCCAACTGCATCTATGACTAGAAGTCCACCTTCAGGTTATCATCCGAACCTCCTCCAGTATTAAGTTTCAAGCAACAGACAACTGCTTTAAGCAAAGTGTGTAAGGTAACCAATGGGAGGAGATCATCCTTCTTCTCTATCTCCTTGAGGCGGTGACAGACTGCAACGCGATGGAGTAGCTCCTGCTTCTTATATATCTCTAGTGCTCGCACGTGGTCATTTGTCCTAGGGACAATTTCTTCTTCCTCATCCATTATTGATGGATCGAGGAAGTAGAAGCTGTTCCTCCACTCTTCTTGAGGCTTCACCCTCATACGAGCGCCAGTGGTAGGCCTCGAGCGGGGCACTGTCGGTTCCTTGCTAGCACCTACATCAATGTTAGGTATTTCCTTACACTTGTGCGGCTTGGGGTCCGTGGTGATGAACTTGATTGTCTCCGCACGCTCTTTTCCATGCGTCTCGTGACCTTACCTCTCTTGTTTAGCTCTCTTCATCGCCGCCCATTTGATCTCTGGGGGATCATAGACATTACGGCTGATGTAGATGTCACTCAAATCTTCATCGGCATCACTGTTGTAGAAGCTTGGCTCGACGTACTCCTCGTACCTCGGGCTAAACCTCTCCACATCCTTGTTTCCATCCTCCATGGACGGGCTGCGAGAGCGGTCCCTGGAAGGAGAAATGAGGCCCAAAGGTTTCCCACGGCCTGGGACGGGATAGAGCATGTCTAGATTGGTTCCTGGTGATTATGATTAGAGGGAAAACAATGGAAGTATAAAAGAGGGGCCAGAGTGAAGGGTTTCGCGGCATAGTAAATCAAAATTTTCTACGGAGCGAACAGAGGGAAAGCCAAGATCTAATCTAGGAGATGCAAACAACAAGAGAGATTGGATTAGATCTTCATACCCTTGAAGATTCGCACAGCGGAACGTTCGTCGGAACGTGGGTGATGTAGTCGTACTCGCTTCTCCTCCTCGCGATCCGACCCGATCTAGCACCACAAGTGGCGGTGCCTCCGTGAGATGCACACGTGCAGCACCTCGATGTCTCCTCCTTCCTCGGACCAGCAACTATGGTGGAGAGATAGATTGGATCTACAACACGACGGCGTGGTGTATATGGTGGAGAATTTCTGCAGCAGGGCTTCGCCTACAAACAGTCGGGAGGGAGAGAGGAAAGCTAGCAAGGCGGCTAGGGTTTGGAGGAGAGGTGTAGGGGTTTGGTGCGCCCCCACCCCTCTTTATATAGAGGGGGGGGCGCAGCCCTTGCCCCTCCCCCAGGCCCAAAGGATAAGGAGTGGGGGCATGGACTCTCCCCTCTTCTAGAAACCCTATCTCTAGTTTAAACGATTTAAACTCTCTAGGATCGGCTGGGCCCTATGGGGCCTTGTGCCCCTGGCCCAATGCGGCCAGGACACTCCCTCATAGGCCCATGCCCCCTCCCGGAAGGTGGGGCCACGTTGGTCCCCTTCCGGAAGGTTCTAGAAGCTTCCGGTACAATACCGATTAACCCGGAACAATTCCGAACTCCAAAAACTGCATTGCCTTATATGAATCTTATTCTCCGGACCATTCTGGAACTTCTCGTGATATCCCGGATCCCATCCGAGACTCCGAACAAAAATTCATAAACCAATTATCCAATCTATCCTAGCGTCGAGATACGTTAAGTGTGTGACCCTGCGGGTTCGAGAATATGCAGACATGATCTTCTATCAATAATCAACAGCGGGGTCTGGGCACCCATATTGACTCCCACACATTCATCGATGATCATATCGGATGAACCACGATGCCAGGATTCAAACAATCCCATATATATATTCCCTTCGTCTCGCGATATTTTACTTGCCCGAGATTCGATCGTCGGTACCGTCATACCTAGTTCAATCTCGTTCACAGCAAGTACTTTACTCGTTCCGTAATCCGATATCACTTTGTGATTAACTCCTTAACCACATGCTTGCAAGCGGTGTTGATATCGATTACCGAGTGGGCCCGAAGTATATCTCTCCGACTTGGGAGGGACAAATCCCATCTCGATACATACAACCCAACAGATACTTTCTGATCACCTGAGAGACACCTTTATGATCACCCTCTCATAGGATGACGTTTGATGACCTCAAAGCTTTCTTCCGATACCAGGGAGTTGTATTATCTCATGGTCTAAGGAATACAATATTTGACATAGGAAAAGCTTCGCAAAGATGAACACGATGAAACGATCTAATTGCTTTGCTTAGTTTGGGTCTGTCCATCATATCATTCTCCAATGAT
Organism: Avena atlantica; assembly: GCA_910589765.1. Lineage (NCBI taxonomy): Eukaryota > Viridiplantae > Streptophyta > Magnoliopsida > Poales > Poaceae > Avena > Avena atlantica. The sequence continues at coordinate 380,396,699 of OU342736.1, forward strand.
ATGATCTCATTATCAATTGACAACTCATGTCTATGGTTAGGAAACCTTAACCATCATTGATCAATGAGCTAGTCCATAGAGGCGTACTAGGGACACGGTGTTGTTCACAAACCACACAAGTATTAAAGTTTCCGCTTAATACAATTCTAGCATGGAATATAAACTTTATCATGAACAAGAATTATAATAATAACATCTTTATTATTGCCTCTAGGGCATAATTCCAACAGTCTCCCACTTGCACTAGAGTCAATAATCTAGTTTACATTTGGCAACAATCTCACACCCATGGCACTGAGGTGTTGATCATGTTTTACACGTGGAAGAGGTTTAGTCAATGGATCTGCGACATTCAGATCTGTATGTACTTTGCTAATCTTCAGATCTCCATCTGCAATATAATCTCGGATTATATGAAACTTGCGGTTGATATGCTTGGTCTTTGGATGATATCTTGGTTCCTTAGCGAGTGCTATGGCGCCAGTGTTGTCACACAATATCTCTAGTGGGTCGAATGCACTTGGAACCACGCCAAGCTCAGTGATGAAGTTTCTGATCCAAACTCCTTCACTTGACACTTCTGCAGCAGCCATGTATTCCGCTTCTACTGTAGATCCTGCGATCACGCTTTGCTTGCAGCTTCTCCAGCTCACAGCTCCTCCATTCAAAATATAAACGTATCCTGTCTGAGATTTGGAATCATCCTTGTCGGTGTCAAAACTAGCGTCGACGTAACCTTTTACGACAAGCTGTTCATCACCCCCATAGACTAAGAACATTTCTTTAGTCCTATTTAGGTACTTTAGGATGTTCTTCACGGCTGTCCAGTGTTCCACTCCTGGATCACTTTGATATCTGCTCATCAAACTAAGAGCATTGGACACATCCGGTCTAGTACACAGCATGGCATACATGATAGAACCTATGGCCGAGGCATAAGGCACTTTGCTCATAGCTTCCCTATCATTTACCGTAGCTGGACACTGAGCCTTGCTCAATATCTTACCTGACAACATAGGCACTGAACCTTTCTTTGCCTTATCCATTCTGAACCTTTTCAGAACTTTGTCTAGGTATGTACTCTGGCTTAAAGCTATCAGGCGTCTTTGTCTATCTCTATAGATCTTGATGCCCAATATATAAGCAGCTTCACCTAGGTCTTTCATTAAAAAACACTTGTTCAAATAACTCTTCACATCGTTAAGCATGTTGATGTCATTTCTGATAATCAATATGTCATCCACATATAGTACCAGAAACGTCACCGAGCTCCCACTCACTTTCTTGTAGATACAAGCTTCATAGCAATTTGGAACAAATCCAAAGCTCTTGATCACTTAATCAAAACGAAGATTCCAACTCCGAGATGCTTGCTTCAGTCCATAAATGGAACGCTGAAGTTTGCATACTTTACTAGCATCCTTAGGATCGACAAAACCTTCGGGTTGCATCATATACAACTCTTCATCAATGTTGCCATTGAGGAACGCAGTCTTGACATCCATCTACCATATTTCATAATCATGAAACGCAGCAATTGGTAATAAAATCTGAATGGACTTAAACATCGCTACGGGAGAGAAAGTCTCATCGTAGTCAACACCTTGAACTTGTCGAAAACCTTTCGCGACAAGCCGTGCTTTATAGACGGTAACATTACCATCCGCGTCCGTTTTCTTCTTGAAGATCCATTTGCACTCAACGGCCTTTCGGTCGCTAGGAGGGTCCACCAAGGTCCATACTTGGTTTTCTCTCATGGATCCCAATTCGGATTTCATGGCTTCTAGCCATTTCTCAGAGTCTGGGCTCATCATCGCTTCCTCATAGTTCGTAGGTTCACTGTCTTCTACTAACAAGACAGTCAAGACAGGGTTGCCGTACCACTCAGGAGGGGCACGCGACCTTGTCGACGTGCGACGTTCAGTAGCAGCATCGTCCGAAGCTTCATGATCCTTGTCATTAGCTTCCTCTATTGTTGGTGCAGGCGGCACTGGAACAATTTCAGGTGCTGCGCTACTCTCCAATTCAAGAGAAGGTTCAATAACCTCGTTAAGCTCTACTTTCCTCCCACTCACTTCTTTCGAGAGAAACTCCTTCTCAAGAAAGGAACCGTTCTTTGCGACAAACACTTTGCCTTCGGTTCTGTGATAGAAGGTATACCCAATAGTTTCCTTAGGGTATCCTATGAAGACGCATTTCTCCGCTTTGGGTTCGATCTTGTCCGGCATCAACTTCTTGACGTAAGCTTCGCATCCCCAAACTTTAAGAAACGACAACTTAGGTTTAGCACCAAACCACAGTTCATACGGTGTCGTCTCAACGGATTTAGATGGTTTCCTATTTAAAGTGAATGCAGCGGTTTCTAATGCATAACCCCAAAATGATAAGGGCAAATCAGTAAGAGACATCATTGATCGGACCATATCTAATAGGGTTCAATTCCGGCGTTCAGACACACCATTGCGCTGTGGTGTTCCGGGTGGCGTGAGTTGTGAAACGATTCCACTTGCTTTAAGATGCGTGAGAAAATCATAACTCAAATATTCACCTCCACGATCGGATCGTAGAAACTTAATCTTTCTGTTACGATGGTTCTCCACTTCATTCTGAAATTCCTTGAACTTTTCAAATGTTTCAGATTTATGTTTCATTAAATAGATATACCCATATCTACTTAAGTCATCGGTAAAATTGAGGAAATAGCGATATCCACCGCGCGTCGAAACACTCATTGGTCCGCATACATCGGTATGTATGATTTCCAACAAGTCCGTTGCTCGCTCCATCATACCGGAGAACGGGGTTTTGATCATCTTGCCCATGAGGCATGGTTCGCATGTGTCAAATGATTCAAAATCAAGAGACTCCAAAAGTCCATCAGAATGGAGTTTCTTCATGCGCTTTACACCAATATGACCTAGACGACAGTGCCATAAATAAGTAGTGTTATCACTATCTACTTTGCATCTCTTAGCCTCAATGTTATGGATGTGTGTTTCATCCCTTTCGAGATTTAGAAGAAATAAACCATTTACAAGAGGTGCATGACCATAAAAGATGTTACTCATATAAATAGAACAACCATTATTCTCCGATTTAAATGAATAACCGTCTTGCAATAAACACGATCCAGAAATAATGTTCATGCTCAACGCAGGCACATAATAACACTTATTAAGGTTTAAAACTAATCCCGAAGGTAAAACTAAGGAGAGCGTGCCGACGGCCATCACATCAACTCTTGATCCGTTGCCAACACGCATCATCACCTCATCCCTCGCAAGCCGCCGTCTATTCCGTAGCTCCTGTTTCGAGTTACAAATATTAGCAACTGAACCGGTATCAAATACCCAGGCACTACAACGAGGGCTAGTAAGGAAAACATCAATAACATGTATATCAAATATACCTTTGATGGTGCCACCCTTCTTGTCCTCTAAGTACTTCGGACAGTTGCGCTTCCAGTGACCCTTGTCCTTGCAATAGAAGCACTCAGTGTCCGGCTTAGGACCAGACTTGAGCTTCTTCTCAGCAGGAGCATTACGCTTGCCGCCGCCCTTCTTGAAGGGCTTCTTTGCTCCCTTACCTTTCTTAAAGGAGGGCTTGTTGACCATCGACACATGATTATCCTTTTTGATGTCCACCTCCGCAGCCTTCAGCTTTGCGAAGAGCTCGGTGATCGTATCAGTGGAGCCAATCTGATTATGAGTCACTACAAAACTTTTGTAGCTGGGAGGGAGTGATTGCAGAACCCTGTCAATCTTGAGCTCCTCTGGAATCGTGCATTCCAGTTGCTCAAGGCGTTGAGTGTAGCCCGACATCTTTATGGCGTGCTCACTAACGGAACTCCCTTCCTCCATCTTGCAGTTAAAGAACTTCTCAGAGATCTCATATCTCTCAGAACGGGCTTGAGTCTGAAACATGGTTTTCAGCTCCTCGAGAATCTCAAAGGGCCCGGGATAGGTTTCAAAACGATTTTGAAGTTCCGGTTCCATAGCAAACAACATGGTGCTCTTAATCACACCATAATCATCTTTGCGCGACTGATAGACAACTTTCTCATCAGCCGGCGCAGTTGCAGCAGGGGGGTCACCTAACGCTTTCCCAAGGACATAGTCCTTTTGTCCACCAGACAGAATGATTCTTAGATTGCAGAACCAATTGGTGAAGTTAGACCCATTGTTTCTAAGCTTTTCCTTCTCAGCAAAAACGTTGAAGTTGAAGTTGGATTTGGCCATGTGATCTACAGTATTTGCAAGTACAATTTAGACTATGTTCATGATAAATAGTTCAACTTAATCAAATTACTAAATGAACTCCCACTAAATTCAACATCCCTCAAGTTGTTTAGTGAACACGATCCAAATTCACCACACCTAATCCGATTATCACGAGAAGAGATGTGGTTTCAATGGTGGACAACAAAGTGTCGATCATATCATTCATATGACTCTTGCTTAACCTTTCGGTTCTTGTGTTCCGAGGCCATGTCTGTACATGCTAGGCTCGTCAAGCTAGACCCAAGTATTTCCGCGTGTGCAAAACTGGCTTGCACCCGTTGTATGTGAGCGTAGAGTCTATAGCACCCGATCATCACGTGATGCTTGGACACGACGAACTTTCGCAACGGTGCATACTTGGGGAGAACACAGTTTTTATCTTGATCTTTAAGTGAGGAATCATCTTATAATGCTACCGTCGCGATCTAAGCATAATAAGATACATAAAGGATAAACATCACATGCATATAACTTTATGTGACATGGTATAGCCAATCTTCGCGCAATGATCTCCATCTTGTGCGTTCCGGCATGATCTCCATCACTCCACCATGATTGCCTTCACCATGAATAGCAACTACAACTATTGCTAACTACTTAGCGATAAAGTAAAGCTATTACATGGCGTATAAGAAGTTGACTCGCAGGTCATACACAATTATAAAGACAACCATATGGCTCCTGCCGGTTGTGTACTCATCGACATGCAAGTCGTGAAACATTACAAAACATGATCATCGCATACATTATACACATCACATCTTGGGCCATACCATATCACAGAAAACACTCCCTACAAAAACAAGTTAGACGCCTCTACTTTGTTGTTGCATGTTTTACGTGGCTTATGGGAGTAGATGCTAAGAACGATTCTTACCTACGGAAAGCCACAACGGTGATATTATGGTTGCCAAACTCCGGTGTTAATCCCATGACAACTATAGTGAGAGAAACTGACATCCACCAGCCGCATGTGTGGAACAAGCCACACGTCAAGTGCGGAGCCGGTCTCGCGAACGACGTCGCGTAAGGTTGGCTTGGACCGCTTCAATCTCACTATCCCGCGTCATAAGAAGAACACAAACAAGAGGCTTGCAACAGAAAACATCAACGCCCGCAACAACCATGTTGCGTTCTACTCGTAAAACACATCTACGCATAGATCTAGCTCTAATACCACTGATGGGTTTCGCGGCATAGTAAATCAAAAAAAATTACGGAGCGAACAGAGGGAAAACCAAGATCTAATCTAGGAGATGCAAACAACGAGAGAGATTGGATTAGATCTTCATACCCTTGAAGATTCGCACAGCGGAACGTTCGTCGGAACGTGGGTGATGTAGTCGTACTCGCTTCTCCTCCTCGCGATCCGATCCGATCTAGCACCACAAGTGGCGGTGCCTCCATGAGATGCACACGTGCAGCACCTCTACGTCTCCTCCTTCCTCAGACCAGCAAGTATGGTGGAGAGATAGATTGGATCTACAACACGACGGCGTGGTGTATATGGTGGAGAATTTCTGCAGCAGGGCTTCGCCTACAAACAGTCGGGAGGGAGAGAGGAAAGCTAGCAAGGCGGCTAGGGTTTGGAGGAGAGGTGTAGGGGTTTGGTGCGCCCCCACCCCTCTTTATATAGAGGGGGGGCGCAGCCCTAGCCCCTCCCCCAAGCCCAAAGGATAAGGAGTGGGGGGCATGGACTCTCCCCTCTTCTAGAAACCCTATCTCTAGTTTAAACGATTTAAACTCTCTAGGATCGGCTGGGCCCTATGGGGCCTTGTGCCCCTGGCCCAATGCGGCCAGGACACTCCCTCATAGGCCCATGCCCCCTCCCGGAAGGTGGGGCCACGTTGGTCCCCTTACGGAAGGTTCTAGAAGCTTCCGGTACAATACCGATTAACCCGGAACAATTCCGAACTCCAAAAACTGCATTGCCTTATATGAATCTTATTCTCCGGACCATTCTGGAACCTCTCGTGATATCCCGGATCCCATCCGAGACTCCGAACAAAAATTCATAAACCAATTATCCAATCTATCCTAGCGTCGAGATACGTTAAGTGTGTGACCCTGCGGGTTCGAGAATATGCAGACATGATCTTCTATCAATAATCAACAGCGGGGTCTGGGAACCAATATTGACTCCCACACATTCATCGATGATCATATCGGATGAACCACGATGCCAGGATTCAAACAATCCCATATATATATTCCCTTCGTCTCGCGATATTTTACTTGCCCGAGATTCGATCGTCGGTACCGTCATACCTAGTTCAATCTCGTTCACAGCAAGTACTTTACTCGTTCCGTAATCCGATATCACTTTGTGATTAACTCCTTAACCACATGCTTGCAAGCGGTGTTGATATCGATTACCGAGTGGGCCCGAAGTATATCTCTCCGACTTGGGAGGGACAAATCCCATCTCGATACATACAACCCAACAGATACTTTCTGATCACCTGAGAGACACCTTTATGATCACCCTCTCATAGGATGATGTTTGATGACCTCAAAGCTTTCTTCCGATACCAGGGAGTTGTATTATCTCATGGTCTAAGGAATACAATATTTGACATAGGAAAAGCTTCGCAAAGATGAACACGATGAAACGATCTAATTGCTTTGCTTAGTTTGGGTCTGTCCATCATATCATTCTCCAATGATATGATCTCATTATCAATTGACAACTCATGTCTATGGTTAGGAAACCTTAACCATCATTGATCAATGAGCTAGTCCATAGAGGCATACTAGGGACACGGTGTTGTTCACAAACCACACAAGTATTAAAGTTTTCGCTTAATACAATTCTAGCATGGAATATAAACTTTATCATGAACAAGAATTATAATAATAACATCTTTATTATTGCCTCTAGGGCATAATTCCAACACAGAGGTCGGTAAAACTCGCGAGAAACACCAAATTCACGCCCAAGAAAAGAATATTAACAGAATATGAAAAGAAATCACGATTTTGGAGGAGTCCTTCCGCGTAACTACGAACTATACAGTCATGGCCCGTATAGCTCCGGTCGTATAGTTGGTTGCGGGCAGATATTTCCAAATATCTTGAGTCCGGGTCAATTAAGTTACCGACCTGGAACCGACAAAACCATTTTTTATATGAATTGAAAAATAGAAAAAGGCCGAGCCATCCAGAAGGTTTAATGACCAACTATACGGTGGTAGTTTTTTCCTCCTGTTCGTATAGTTTCCTGAGGCCGAAATATATTTAGAGAAGGGGATAAAGTACCTTTAACGACCAACTATATGGCGGGAGATTTTTCTCCGGCCCTATAGTTGCGCCCGTATAGTTACTAAAACCCCTAAAAGTTTTGAGAAAAACAAGAGGAATTCAAAGGCATAAATTAGAAGTAAAAACTGTGAAGACAAATCACTTATTAGTGGAATAAAACTTACCTTCCACTTACCGTTTATTTAGTTGAGAGTGACAAACTCCTCCAAACGCAAGGACTTCTTCTCTTTTGGAGGAATTGACCTTAGTTCATCTAATAATTCTCGAAAACAAAAATCACCAGGACTAAAGTTCCTCTCAATAAGATTGGTGTCTTGCTGAGCAAATATAGACACTGCATCCAACATCTTTATTTCTTGCCTCTGCATAATCTGAAACTCAAATTCTTGAAGTAAAAGGATCCAATAGATCAGTCTTGGCTTATGATTTTTCCTATCAAGTAGTTCCTTTAAGCCATCAGGATCTGTATGAATTCTTACTTTTGCATCAACTATATAAGAAAAAAAATTATCACAGGAGAAAAATACAGGAAAGAGTTCTCTTTCTTCCTTAGGATAATTCTTTTAAGAACTATTGAGAGTTCTACTAGCAAGATGTATAATATTAAATCTACGACCTATGTGTTGCCCCAGAGTTACTCCTACAACATCATCACTAGCTTCACATATTAAGTCAAAAGTCATATCCCAAATAGGTGGTTTAATAATAGGAGCATGGGATAAAGCATATTTAAGTTTATCAAAGGCAATAAGGCATTTATCATCAAAATTAAATCTTACTCCCTTTTGCAACTGGTTAGTTAAAGGTTTGGAAATTCCAGAGAAATTTCTAATGAACCTTCTATAAAAACCCACATGACCAAGGAAACTTCTTATACCTTTTATATCCCTAGGTTGTGGCATTCTCTCTATTGCTTCAATCTTAGCTCTATCTACTTCAATACCCTTACCCGATACCTTATTGTTGGAGATATGCCCAAGAGGCAATAATAAAGTGGTTATTATCATATCTTCATACTTATGATAAATGTTTACATTCCATGCTATAATTGTATTAATCGGAAACATTAATACTTGTGTGATTTGTAAACATAAAAAGAGTCCCTAGTAAAGCATCTTGTTAAACTAGCTTGTTGGTTAATATATGATCATGGTTTCCTGATCCTGAACATAGAGATGTTATTAACAACAGGGTCCTATCATTAGGAGAATTATGTGATGGACATACTCCTATAGTTAAGCGTAGCATAAAGATCAAGTCATTTAATATAGTTCATTTGCTATAAGCTTTCTGATACATAGTAACCTAATTCCTTCGACCATGAGATCATGTTAATCACCATCACCGGAAGGATGCTTTGATGACATCAAACACCACACCGTAACAGGGTGTCTATAAAGGTGGCATTGAGTGTTCGGAACGTATGGGTTGAGGCACATGGATCAAGAGTGGGATTTGTCCATCCATATGACGGATAGATATACTCTGGGCCCTCTCGGTGGAATGTCATCCAATTAGCTTGCAAGCATGTGACTGGCTCACAAGGGATCACATATCACGGGAACGAGAAAAGAGTACTTATCAGTAACAAGGTTGAACTAGGTATGCAGAGATACCGACGATCAAAACCTCGGATAAGTAAACTATCGTAAGATAAAGGGAAATTGGTATCGTATGTAAGTGGTTCATTCGATTGCAAAGTAATCGTAGAAATATGTGGGATCCATATGAATTTCCAGATTACTCTATTGGTTATTGTTTGGAGAAGTGTCTCGATCATGTCCGCATAATTCACGAACCGTAGGGAGACACACTTAAGGATTCGACGTTGTTTGAGTAGTTATGGAATGATGAGTAAGAGACCGAATGTTGTTCGGATTCTCGGATGGGATCCGGGATATCACGACGAGATCCAGAATGGTCCGGAGAATAAGATTCATATAAGGAAAGTCATGTTTCAGAGTTCGGGAATGGTTCCGGTGTTCTCATCGGGAATGTTCTAGAAGGTTCCGGAATGTCCGGCACTCCGGAGGGGAAGGGTACATGAATGTGTCATAACAAGTTGGAATGATTGCATCATGTACTAAGTGTCATCGCTGAACAAAATAGAGGGTTTAATAAAATCCTTGTTTGAAAAGTCAAACGCCAATTTGAAAGTCAAACGACTATTTTTGGGAAGTGGAGAGGGAGGTGGAAACCGAGTTGGGGAGGAGTCCCTCCTCCACCGCCGGCCCACTTGGGATCCGAGTTGGGGAGGGATTCCCCTCCCCTTGGCCGGCGCCTCCCTCCTATAAGAGGAGGGGCAGGGCTTCCCTCCTAGCACACAAGTTTGCCCCTTATAAACCTAACCCTAGCCGCCGCCTAGGGTTTCTCCCCTAGCCGCCGACTTGGGCACCTCCAAGCCCTAGCCGCCGGCCCTAGCACCTCTTCCTTGGCGTGTCTAAAACCTAGATCGTCGAGGGCTCTCTCATAGTCCACCATACTCGCTCCGGCTTAAGGCGAAGCCCTGCGAGATCTCCCCTCTACTTCCGGTACCATGCCGTTGTGCTGCCGGAATCGCGAGGAGAGTGCTACAACCTCCGCTGCCTGCTGGAAAAAGGGAGAGGAAGGTCTTCGTCAAGTACCTAACGTGTGACCGACTGCGGAAGCTCTGCCGGGACGCAGCGCCGGAAGGATCGTCTACGCGATCTTGAGATCGGGAAGAGTACGACTACATCACCCACGAGAATCTGCTCTCGTTAAACACTTTGGAATCTTCGAGGGTGAGTTATTCCATTGACTCGTTGTTACAATCTAGTAGATAGATCTTGGATTGTTTGTTTGTATGTGGTAGAAAATTTTTGTTTTCCATGCTACGAAACCCTACAGTGGTATCAGAGCCGTGTCTATATGTAGATCTGTTGCACGAGTAGAACACAATGATCACTGTGGGCGTTGATGCTTTTGTTGTCGATTGCTTCTTGTGTACTTTGCATCTTGCGGGATGGTGGGATGAAGCGGCCCAGGCTAACCTTACATGACATCGTTCATGAGACTTGCTCCACGCTTGACATGCAACTTGTATTGCATAAGTGGCTTTGCGGGTGCCTGTTTCTCCCAACATAGTTAAGATTCAATTTACAACGGGTGATTGACAATACTAGTATCAATGTTGTGGTTCTTGTTCGTAAGTTAGAACGACACTTATTGAAATCCCCAAACCACGTAAAACATGCAAAGAAAATTAGAGGCGTCTAACTTTGTTTTGCAGGGGTGTGCTGTGATGTGATATGGCCATGATTGTGATTATATATGATGTATGCAATGTTCCTTATTGTAAGTTGGCAACCGGCAGGAGCCATATGGTTGTCTTTAAATTCTATTAAGATCCGCGTGTCTATTCAAAGTAGTTGTAATAGTTCAAGCTCGTGGACGACAACCATGGAGCAGCGTCATTGACCTTGATGCAGTGCCGGTGATGATGGAAATCATGTTCGTGCTTGAAGATGGAGATCGGAGCACAAAGAAGAAAGGCCATATCATATCACATATTATGAATTGCATGTGATGTTAATCCTTTATGCATCTTGTATTGCTTAGTTAACGACGGTAGCATTATAAGATGACCCCTCATGCACGTAAATTTCAAGTTCTAAAGTGTTCATCCTTAGTAAGCACCGTTGCTAAAGCTTGTTGTTTCGAAGCACCACGTGATGATCGGGTGTGTTAGATTCTGCGAGTGTATACAACGTGAGCAAGCGAGATTTGCTCATGCAGAAGCTAAGGTTTGATCTTGACGAGCCTAGCATGTACAGACATGGTCTCGGAACACGGATCACCGAAAGGTAAAGCATAAGTCATATAGTAGATATGATGAAGATGTTGATTGTTCGCCATTGAAGCTACATCAACTCTCGTGATGATCGGTTTTGATGTGGTGGATTTGGTTCGTGTGATCACTAAAACAATGTGAGGGATATTGTTTTGAGTGGGAGTTCAACGGCAATATGATTAAAAGTTGAACACTATTTATCATAAATTAAATCAAAGTGAATTTGCATAGTTGTTATAGTCATTGGCATCCGTTTACCACCTTGCGCTTAGTTTTAATTGAGATGATAGAACTATAGAATTCTGGTTAGTTACTTTACGAACTGGTATCGTATTGTTTTGAAGTGTTAATCTAAAGTTTAAAAGTCCTATTGCAAACTTTCAGTAAGTTTCGGTTACTCCATGAAGTTTGATAATTGGTATTTAAACAAGAGTGAAAATTCCAAGAGTTAGTGTATGAGTATCATGTTTGTCTCCATGATTCTTGATATTCAAAGGATTGTCTTAATATGAAGGTTATCTAGGATCTGAAAGATTTGTTTCAAAAACCATGATGTGTGGAAGATATTGTGATATCTGAAACAAAGTTTTGGTTACAACATGATAGAGTATAATATGGCAAAAGTCATGTTCTCATATTTGATGAGAATTTGCAAAAGGTTGGAGACACTAGTTGTCCTAATCCACCAAAAGGTTTTGGAGAGCAACATTATACTTGCGATTCATCTTTATAAGCTAAAAGTAGCTTGATCATGAATAATTCCATGATAAGGGTGAATATTTGATGTAGGTAAAATGTTTACTACACCAAAGAGACTACTAAAGAAACGAATTTGAAAGAACACCAAACATTTGATAATGGTGATCTACTTCAAAGTGCAAGTCCAAAGACATTGGTATTTAACTATACACGCTTTGGACTATGTGTCATATGTATGACTCCACTATTGATGTTGATAGATTCTTTCGAATAGAAAAGGGAATACTGAAAGAGAATCTCATAAATATTTGGCAGAAAAGAAAAGACTAGAATTGTTCAGTTTAAGTATATAGATGATATACATGTTATGGCTATATTCTTTGCTTATTAAACAATGTGGTTCTTAAGTATTTGATACTGAATTTGTTGGTGTGAATCGTCATACGAAACAACACAATTCATGAACTACAATGGCCTAAGTAACTAGCAAAAGAATATGTGATGATATTCATCGAGAACAAATAAAGGGTTATTGTGTTGCTCGTTAAACATCAAAGCTTGCCTTCAAGATTTGTTTTATCAGTTATTATGAGAACAAAAGGGTTGTTCAAATAATTGTCGTAATCCATAAAAGATGGATGATTCACAAATCTCGTTGGAGAAATCACATCCATAAAACTAGTGCTAAAAATGTCGAAAGACAAATTGATTGAAAGATCTCTTAGGAAGTGACATCGCCGTTTAAATTATATTGGAAAGAAAACATGAAGAAACTCCATGTGGATGGAATTTTGGAGTCTTTTGATTTTGATCACATGACGCTTGTGAAACTTTCCTAGAGATAATTAAAACTTCGTTCATAGGCCAAAAAGGAACGAATGACTAGCTTATTGGAACTTGTACATATTGTTGTACAAAGTCCATTATGTGTAGTCAAGAGCGATGGATTTCAACTTCATATACTTTCTCCGAAAATTTGAGTGAATATATGAATATTTACTTAATAAGGATGAAGTATGAAACATTTGAAAAGTTCAAAGACTTTCAAGATGAAGTGCAAAATCATTGTAACAAGAATATAAATAGTTTATGATAAGATCATAAAGGAAGATATTTGAGTAACAAGTTTAGCATAATACCTAAGATTTAAGGAATCTTTCCGTGAATTTGCATGTCCCGAAACACCATAAGAGTATGGAGCGTTCGAGATATGTAATTAAACCTTGTTTGACATGGTAAGTTCGAAGGTGTAATTCATAAAACTGCCATTATATTTAAAAGATTAAAAGCTTTAGAGACTACTGTTTTTCCACTGAAAATAGCTCCATCATAATCCGTTGAAATGACACCATATAAAGTTATGGTTTGGGATAAAACCCAAGTTGTCCTTTCTTAAACACTGGTATGCTATGCATAAGAAAGATGTTTGCAACCAAAGTCGGATGAACCTGCCTTTGTATGTTATTTCGAATAACTGTTAAGTAATCCTCCATAACATCGGAGACAAAAGTGTTTGTCACTTAGAACGTCAAGTTTCTTTGAGAAGGAATTTTTCGTGAAAAGATAAGTGGGAGGACAATAGAACTTTGATAAGGTTAAAAGAACCTTAGCTATATGTGCAAAGTTGTGCAGCGCCGAAATATGTTCAGGAGGCAGCAACAATGCTCATGGCTCACGTGCCTCAAAGGTTGTGGTTACGAAGGTCAAAGTTTCTATTGAACCAAGTAGGTCGAGTAAACAATCAAATACCAAGATTTGAGGGTTGAATCATTATTTGAGAATAATGTAAGTACTACATGCAAAGAAGCGATGATGGGCCCTGACTCCGTAAAATGGCTTGAAGCCATAAAATCCGTGATAGTTTCATACACGAGAAATCAAGTTTTGAACTTGAAGGACCCTCGAGAAAGGTGTAAGACCTTACAGTTGTGTTTGGATCTATAAATAAATAGACATGGATGTTGCACATCTATGAAATAGTCGACATGTTGGGAAAGAGTTCACAACAATGTTCAAAGGTTGACTATAACAAGATTTGATCTTTCATAGCGATATTTAGTCTAGACGGATTAATGTAGCAACCACTACATATAATTTTGTTATATGATAGTTGAATAAACAAAACAAGTTCTTCTAATAGAATGGTTACCAAGGACGTGTGCATGACACGGTCCAAAGGGTTTTGTTAACTTCAAAGGATGCTAAAAGCATATGCAAAACTTCAATGGTTGAAGTAAGCATCGCGGAGTTGGAATCTTCACTATGATGAAACTGTTAAAAGAGTTTAATTTCATCGGAGACGATGAAGATGCTTGCACTTGCAAGAAATTAAGTGGGAGCGCTAAGACATATTTCTAATACATTATGTAGAAGACATATTGTTGATTGGAAGTGATGTATCCTTTTATTAACATAGGATAAGAATTTCATCTCGATGAAAGACTTAGGCAAAACCCAAATATTTGGCATCAATAGACGCCAATATGGTTGTGCCAGAAGTACATAGATGAGATATTGAATGAGTTCAATATAGAAACTACAAGAAAGGTTCTTGTCGCACTGAAAGTATTGAATGAGTTCAATATTGATGATATATTCAAGTGTATTGACACTTGGTAAGTGAAACAAAGATTCAAGTATAGATTGATACTTGATGTATGAAATCACAAAGAATATTTATATCAATCATACTGTGATATGTACAAATCCAGATATGTCCTATGCTCTAAATGTTATGAGCATATACCAGAATGATTCATAAGATGATCATTGGACAATAGTAAGGATATTCTTATGATCTTTTGGAAGAACTAAGAGTATATTATTTGTAGAAGTGACAAATAGATGGTTAGTTCATTGTAAAAGTACTTCATTGATACTAGTTTTGTCACAAGGTACAAATTAAGTTTATCTCAATCTAAACTAATGGTGGAACAATATGATGGAAAGTAAGTTCCAAAATGAATTTGGATGAATTCCAAAGTTAAGACATTGTGACAGATACTACAACAAAAGGCTAAGTATATGACTGCTACTATAGCAGCAAAAGAGGGCATTTGTGTCAAGTAGTTTGTTATCAAACTAGGTGTAGTTCACAGTGGGATAGTACTATGAAGATATATTGTACGACAATATTATCAACATGTTTTAACCCCAAAGAACTAAAGGTCACACCAAAGGACCAAATTTGTACGAAGCCATCTCATTAGAGAATGAGTGATGCGTAGAGACGCAAAGACATGCAATTACACACGGACCTGGAAGTGTCAGATCCGGAGATCAGTTGACCACTAGCAATCGTGTACATACGACACCAGAAAGCCATAGGTGTTGAATACACAAAGGTTTGAAACTAGATTATTGACTCTAGTGCAAGTGGGAGACTGTTGGAGATATGCCCAAGAGGCAATAATAAAGTGGTTATTATCATATCTTCATACTTATGATAAATGTTTACATACCATGCTATAATTGTATTAATCGCAAACATTAATACTTGTGTGATTTGTAAACATAAAAAGAGTCCCTAGTAAAGCCTCTTGTTAAACTAGCTTGTTGGTTAATATATGATCATGGTTTCCTGATCATGAACATAGAGATGTTATTAACAACAGGGTCATATCATTAGGAGAATTATGTGATGGACATACTCCTATAGTTAAGCGTAGCATAAAGATCAAGTCATTTAATATAGTTCATTTGCTATAAGCTTTCTGATACATAGTAACCTAATTCCTTCGACCATGAGATCATGTTAATCACCATCACCGGAAGGATGCTTTGATGACATCAAACATCACACCGTAACAGGGTGGCTATAAAGGTGGCATTGAGTGTTCGGAAAGTATGGGTTGAGGCACATGGATCAAGAGTGGGATTTGTCCATCCATATGATAGATAGATATACTCTCGGCCCTCTCGGTGGAATGTCATCCAATTAGCTTGCAAGCATGTGACTGGCTCACAAGGTATCACATATCACGGGAACAAGAAAAGAGTACTTATTAGTAACAAGGTTGAACTAGGTATGCAGAGATACCGACGATCAAAACCTCGGATAAGTAAACTATCGTGAGATAAAGGGAAATTGGTATCGTATGTAAGTGGTTCATTCGATCGCAAAGTAATCGTAGAAATATGTGGGATCCTTATGAATTTCCAGATTACTCTATTGGTTATTGTTTGGAGAAGTGTCTCGATCATGTCCGCATAATTCACGAACCGTAGGGAGACACACTTAAGGATTCGACGTTGTTTGAGTAGTTATCGAATGATGAGTAAGAGACCGAATGTTGTTCGGAGTCTCGGATGGGATCCGTGATATCACGAGGAGATCCGGAATGGTCCGGAGAATAAGATTCATATAAGGAAAGTCCTGTTTCAGAGTTCGGGAATGGTTCCGGTGTTCTCATCGGGAATGTTCTAGAAGGTTCCGGAATGTCCGGCACTCCGGAGGGGAAGGGTATATGAATGTGTCATAACAAGTTGGAATGATTGCATCATGTACTAAGTGTCATCGCTGAACAAAATAGAGGGTTTAATCAAATCCTTGTTTGAAAAGTCAAACGCCAATTTGAAAGTCAAACGGCTTTTTTTGGTAAGTGGAGAGGGAGGTGGAAACCGAGTTGGGGAGGAGTCCCTCCTCCACCGCCGGCCCACTTGGGATCCGAGTTGGGGAGGGATTCCCCTCCCCTTGGCCGGCGCCTCCCTCCTATAAGAGGAGGGGCAGGGCTCCCCTCCTTGCACACAAGTTTGCCCCCTCTAAACCTAACCCTAGCCGCCGCCCACCATAGCCGCCGTGTAGGGTTTCTCCCCTAGCCGCCGACTTGGGCACCTCCAAGCCCTAGCCGTCGGCCCTAGCACCTCTTCCTCGGTGTGTCTAAAACCTAGATCGTCGAGGGCTCTCTCATAGTCCACCATACTCGCTCCGGCTTAAGGCGAAGCCCTGCGAGATCTCCCCTCTACTTCCGGTACCACGCCGTTGTGCTGCCGGAATCGCGAGGAGAGTGCTACAACCTCCGCTGCCTGACGTGTGACCGACTGCGGAAGCGCTGCCGGAACGCAACGCCGGAAGGATCGTCTACGCGATCTTGAGATCGGGAAGAGTATGACTACATCACCCACGAGAATCTCCTCTCGTTAAACACTTCGGAATCTTCGAGGGTGAGTTATTCCATCGTCTCGTTGTTACAATCTAGTAGATAGATCTTGGCTTGTTTGTTTGTATGCGGTAGAATTTTTTTGTTTTCCATGCTACGAAACCCTACACTTATGTCCAAGGACTATGCCTTCTTTGAGCATGAAATGGCACTTCTCCTAGTTTAGAACAAGATTGGTTTCTTTGCAACGCTGTAAAACTCTTTTGAGATTATCCAAGCAACTAGTAAACGAAGTTCCATAGACAAAAAATTCATCCATAAATACCTTCATTATAAGTTCTATAAAATCCACAAAAATATCAGCCATACATCTTTAGAAAGTAGCAGGAACATTACATAAACCAAAAGGCATGCGTCGGTAAGCATGTAAACCATAAGGACTAATAAAAGTTGTTTTAAGTTGGTCATCAGGATGAACAACTATTTGGGAAAAACCAAAGTATCCGTCCAAGTAATAAAAATGAGTGTGGTTTGCTAACCTCTCTAGAGTTTCATCTATGAACGGTAAAGGATAGTGATTTTTTCGAGTTTCTTTATTTCATTTCCAGAAATATATGCACATCCTATGTCCAACAATAGTTCTAGTAGGTATCAATTCATTGTTTTCATTAGGAACAACAATAAAACCACCCTTCTTAGGAACACAATGAACAAGACTTACCCATTCACTTTCTTTTACATGATAGATTATACCTGCATTCAGTAGGCGTACTATTTCTTTTATTACCATTTCCTTCATTTCAGGCTTCATCCTTCTATTAAATTCTGCAACTGGTTTAGCACCTTCCTCCATGAATATTTGATGAACGGTTATCATGGGACTAATGCCCTTCAAATCATCCATTGAGTACCCAAAGGCCTTACGATGCTCCTTAAGTACTTTCATTAACTCTTCTTCTTCATCATCCCCTGAAATTTTAGCACTAATAATAACAGGAAATTATTAGTATTGTCCAAAAATCTATATTTAAGATTATCTGGTAATGTTTTTAATTATGGGGGTGGTAATTCTTCGTCCCCTATCTTTTCTGGATCTTCAAAAGCCTCATCGGTTTGAGGACCTAAGATGAGAAGCGAATCAAATTCACTTTCTAATTCTTCTAGGGACCTGTCCTCCATAATTATTTCTTCACAATTTGAGTCTTCATTTGTTTATTCTTCTTGATTACTAAAGAAGAGAGCTACCATCTGAAATGGATCATATGGGCACCTAGAGGGGGGGGTGAATAGGTGCTAACCAATTTTTAATACTTTTTCAATTTTAGGCTTGACACAAAGTAAATATTCTAGATATGCAACTACGAGAATTTCCCTATATGCAACCCTAACTACTAAGCACGTAAAGAGAGGAGCGAAGGAACCGTAGTGTAGCACGCGGAGACACAGGGATTTGTTTTACCGCAGTTCCTTCCTTGTTAAGGGAAGTACATCTACGTTGGAGGGGCGGGCAGTTCTAAGACCACCACGCCACAATAGGCCTCACCCTATTCTCCGATGGATCTCGCCACGAGAGGCCTGATCCACCTTCTCCACTATTGGATCCCTTCGAGGCGGGAACCGGTGCCTTTTACAACACTATCGGGGAACACACCCACAATCGAATTGGGGGCTCCCGAGATGACAACAAGCTGCCACAAGAACAAGGTTTATCAATATAAACAAAAACAAGGATTTAGGTATTTGCAAGAAATACTAGATCGGTGGTTCTCCAAATGAATGGAGAGGAGATGAAGCGCTTGATTGTAGTTGATGATGATCGAGTCCTCCTCCTTTGATTCCCCAATGGACGGAGCCTTTGAGTGGATCTAGGTGGAGTTCTCTTGGATGAAGGTTGCAGGTTAGGTCTTTTCTTTTTCGAATCAATCAAGAGATCTGGACAGAGGGGGAATACAGGCTTAAATACCCCCTGCCCAGAACAAGTCATTGGAGAAAATTGGGGGCGGATTATCCGCCCCCCTTTGGGGCAGACTATCCGCCCTGGGGAGAAAATCCGCCCCCAGGACGGAAACTCCGGGGAAAACTCCGCCCCCCATACATAGAGCAACGCAGCCTTGACTTGAAGAAAATTCTAGGGGGGGCGGATTATCCGCCCCTGCCAGGGGCAGACTATCCGCCCTTGGGAGAAAGTCTGCCCAAGGACCGGACAGTCTGAGGGAAACTCCGCCCCCCATACAGAGAGCAACGTAGGCCTTGGCTTGAAGGAAATCCTCTAGGGGGCGGACTATCCGGCCGGGCCGGAAAATCCAGCCACAAACTCCGCCCCCTCTCTGGGGTTCGCGCACTCTTGGGAAGAGGGATGGGCGGATTATCCACCCCTGGTGGGGGCGGATTATCCGCCCCCCAAAGGCAGATACATTTCCCTTTTTCTTAAGGAGAGCTGCAACACTTCAACACACATTAAATAATCCTTGATATTGTTATCTAACACGCAAAACACTATGGATTAAGAAATGTTCTTTCAATCTCCCCCTTTTTGGTGTTAGATGACAATATTAGGATTTGCAATGAGACCGGCTAACGCCACCTTAAAAATGAAAGACGCTCCCCCTAGATGTGTGCATATTTAAAATTTGCATTTGAATACAAATACACACACTAGAGAGAACACAACTTTCATAGCAAAGATAATTGAAATAGGTGGGTTGGGAAACAAGGTCATACCACCGGGATGAGATTATAGCCAAATAAAATAATTAGCTTGATGTCCTCCAAGCACATCCCAACAATATTGATGCATACATAAGATAATCCCATGATTCCATATGTCATCAACTAGAATGCCAGACTCCATAGATAAATCGAGAATTCCATAGGACCATACATAATAAGTCACGACAGAGTCTTACAATAACCAAGCAAGCACAAATAACGAATGGAAAAGCAAGTGCTTGCGCCCGACCCATGCAAATCCGGTGACCTAATAGAACTACTTCTCCCCCTTTGGCATCGAAACGCCAAAAAGGAAGAAGAGCGATGCTAACGCCCCTGCAAATCCTCATCGTAGTCATTCCCGTCCCCTTCGTGTGCAAGAATAGATGGTTCAAGGGGGGAAATGAAGGCTTGGGTTTAGAGCAACAAACTGAGATGGTACTACACACCCAAATTTGCAAGAATCAAATCAAACAAAAGCCAAAAGTGAGTGTGTTTTCCATAAGGACAAGAAATATGCAAGAAAATCCAAAGAAGAACCAGTAGAAACCAACTCTTCTCTAGGAATAGGGCGGTGGCCGAAGCCACCATGTTGGAGCGCATGGCATGACACCGCTAAGATGTATCTTGAGTTCAAAACCAATGCTCATCGATGACCCACATATCACAAAATGATATTAAGGTAAATGATTTTACTTGCTTTCGGCATTATGGGGGGAGGGTTGGCCCAATCAATTAGGACCACACTCCCCCTATGTCTATGCTCGCATCTAAACCAAATACATGAATAAGAGTAAGTGAGTGTTCAAGGATAGTCAAGCCAAGCTCCTTGAATCTATGATATTTAGCTCATTCCTCAAATAATAAAATCTTGCTTCGTCAAGGGGCTTCGTGAAAATATCAGCAAGTTGGTTCTTCATGCTCACAAAGGATAGGGCAATATCACCATGAGCAACAAGATCTCGAATGAAGTGGTTGCGAATATCTATATGTTATGTTCTTGTATGCTGCACGGGGTTGTAGGCAATCTTGATAGCACTTTCATTGTCACATAATAGAGGCACTTTGTCACAATTGACACCATATTCCTTTAAAGTTTGCCTCATCCATAACAATTGTGTACAAGCACTTGCAGCAGCAACATATTCAGCTTCGGTTGTTGAGAGTGAAATACAATTCTGTTTCTTTGAAGACCAACACACTAGAGACCTGCCCAAGAATTGACGTGCACCAGAGGTTGATTTCCTATCATATTTGTCAGCAGCCCAATCTGAATCAGTGTAACCACATAGAGAGAAACTTGAACCCTTGGGATACCATAACCCAAAATTTGGGGAATGAACCAAATATCTGAAGAGTTCGTTTGACCGCCACTAAGTGGCTTTCTTTAGGAGCGGCTTGGTACCTTGCACACACTCCTACACTTAACACGATATCGGGCCTAGATGCGCAAAGGTAAAGGAGAGAGCCGGTCATGGATCGCTATACCTTTTGGTCCACGTCTTTACCCTTGGGATTGAGCTCAAGATGACACTTTGTTTGCATTGGAGTAGCCACACCATCGAGATCCGTCATCTTGAACCATTTGAGCATGTCTTGGATGTACTTAGCTTGATTAATAAAGGTTCCCTCTCTAAGTTGTTTGATCTCAAATCCAAGAAAGAACCTCAGCTCACCCATCATGGACATCTCAAACCTGTCAGTCATAAGCTTTGAAAATTCATCGTTAAAAGCTTGGTTAGTAGAGCCAAAAATAATGTCATCTACATAAAGTTGGCATACAAAAAGCTACCCATTAACCTTCTTAGTAAAAAGAGTGGGATCGATTTGCCAAACTTCGAATCCATGGTCTAGCAAAAGCTCTTTAAGGTGCTCATACCACACACGTGGGGCTTGTTTAAGGCCATAGAGCGCCTTATCGAGTTTGTAGACATGGTTCGGAAATTTGGGGTCCTCGAAACCCGGGGGCTGCTTGACGTATACTAACTCATGTAGAGGACCATTAAGAAACGCACTCTTAACATCCACTTGCTATAATTTAAAATTATGATGGGCTGCATAGGCAAGAAGGATACGAATGGACTCAAGACGAGCCACAGTAGCATAAGTCTCGCCAAAATCAATTCCTTCCACTTGAGAGAATCCTTGAGCCACGAGTCTTGCTTTATTCCTCACAACAATCCCATTTTCATCTTGTTTGTTCTTGAAGATCCACTTGGTGCCGATAACATTTCGGCAATCCTTTGGTTTCTCAACGAGCTTCCAAACTTTGTTGCGTTCGAAGTTATTTAATTCTTCATGCATTGCAACAACCCAATCGGGGTCTTCAAGAGCATCAAAGACCTTCTTCGGTTCAACCATGGAAATGTGAGCTTGATGATCACAGAAGCTTGCAAGTTCTCTTCTAGTAGATACCCTTCGTCGTAGATCACCAACAACCTTGTCAAGAGTGTGACCCCTTAGTTCAAGGTTTCGATCAGCACGAGCCTTGCGACGAGCCTCAATGTCCTTATTGTTTCTAGAAGGAGTTGATTCAGTATTTGTATCCTTGTCTTGACCACTTACTTGCCCTTGATCTTGGTCTGAGATAACACCAGGAGGTTGCTGCAGAGCTTGTTCTTCAGGGGCGGATAATCCGCCCCTTGGAGGGGCCGGACTATCCGGCCTGGGAGATGAAACACCAGTGACTTCTTCGTGAGCATGCCTGGCAGGACTTGGAGAAACAGAGCCGGATAATCCGCCCTCGGGGGCCGGAGAATCCGGCCTGGGAGTTTCTTGGCTGTTGTTTTCTCCTTCGGATACCCTGGAACGAGTTGGAGTGCCAGGGGCGGATTGTCCGCCCCTTGGAGGGGGCGGATAGTCCGGCCTGGGACTACCAACTTGTCCAGGAGACAGATGATCTTCAGCAGGTTGCGGTGTTGGTGCAGAGTTTTCTCCAATAGTAGGAGCTTGTTGATCTTGTGTAGATGAGGGCTCCACTTGAGTGGAGCATTGTCCTTCCTGATCCGCCACAAGGGGTTCCTCAATGGGGCTGAAAAATCTCACGCCCATTCTTCTTATGGCATCTTGGGGTATATCAACATCTGCATCACAAACATCAACTTGCCCTACAAAGGAGCCGTTATTTTCATCGAACTACACACTACAAGATTCTACAACAATCCCAGTGATCTTGTTGTAGACTCTATAAGTGTGGGATTCGGCACCGTAACCAACAAAAATACCTTCTAAAGCCTTGGACTCAAATTTATACAAGCGGACACCTTTGATAAGAAAGAAACACTTACACCCGAATACTCTGAAGTATGAGATGTTGGGCTTGTTACCGGTAAGTATTTCATAAGGAGTCTTGTCCAAAATCTTGCGGAGATAGAGCCGGTTTGATGAGTGACAAGCAGTGGATATGGCTTCAGCCCAAAAGTTGTAAGGAGACTTTAATTCAGCCAACATTGATCTTGCCATATCCATCAAAGTCTGGTTCTTCCTCTCTGCTACACCATTTTGTTGAGGGGTGTACGCAGCGGAATATTGATGTCTAATCCCCTCTTCGCTTAGAAACTCATTCAAGGTGTAGTTTTTGAATTCAGAGCCGTTGTCACTCCTTATTGCCAAGATAGGAACATTGTGTTGACGTTGAACTTCATTAGCAAAGTCAATGACTGTTTGTTGAGTCTCACTCTTTAGTTTGAAGAAATATACCCATGTATATCTTGAGTAATCATCAACAATTACCAAGCAACATTTCTTTCCACCAAGACTTGCATGAGAAGGAGGACCAAATAAATCCACATGAAGTAATTCCAAGATCCTCTTTGAAGACACAATAGTCTTCCTCTTGTGGGGAGAGTCGTGCATTTTTCCTTCAACACAAGCCCTGCAAACACGATCTTTGGCAAAGGAGATATTGTATTTTAGTCCAAGGATGTGGCCACCCTTGTGGAGACTTTGCAAAGTTCTCATGTTGACATGGGCTAAACGGCGATGCCATAGCCAGCCCACGTCGGCCTTTCCGAATAGACACATCGGACCCGAAGTGGTTTTCCCCGAAAAGTCCACCACATATAGGTCATTTTTGACCTATACAACGAAAGCGACCTTTAGAGACTTGCTACACAAGAGTACCACCAAATCATCATCGATAAAAACAACAAAGCCCATCTTGCCAAGGGAACGAACAGAAAGAAGGTTGTAACCGAGGGTCTCAACAAGCACGACGTCCACGAGAGAGATATCATGGGCAACCACAACCTTGCCAAGACCCAATACCTGAGATTTAGACTTATCACCATAGGAGACTGTGATATTATTAAGATTTGGACGCATCTCCGTGATGATCTCCTTGCTTCCGGTCATATGACTAGTGCATCCACTATCCAGCATCCATTTCGACCCACCGGAAGCATAACCCTGCAAGAGAATTACTTCTTGGTTTTAGGTACCCATTTTTCAATGGGTCCTTTCATGTTAGTAACAAGGGTCTTTGGGACCCAAATAGACCAAGCAATATATTCATCAAAGGGACCGACATAATAAGCATAAACATCACCATAATCATCACAAAAGAGTTCATAATTTGGATTGTGAGATCCTGCAAAACCAATATTGTTAGTCTTGTCTTTTGTGACATTCTTCTCGGCAGTGCTTGTCTTTGATTGCACATTCTTGGTCTTGTTCTTCTTGTTTTTATTTTTCTTGGACTTGGTGACATACCCAAGTCCCTCTTTACCATGATTTGACCTTTGCTTGCCAAGAACTTCATCAAGCACACCCTTATCCTTGGGAGTGATGTCCTTGACCACTTCTTTTTCCACACTAGCATTTTCCTTATGACTATATGTTGAATTGGATGAGATAGGAACATCATATTTGGCCAATCGACTTTGAAGCTGATCATGTGACTCAATGAGAATGGAGAAATCGTTTTTCAATGCCTTGTAAGCATTGTCAAGTTTCTCCAATTCCTCGGAGAGTCTATCATGAGCAGCCCCAAATTCAATCTTTTCCTTCTTTAACTTCTTTGCTTTGGTGACTGCATTGTCACGTTCCTTAACAAGTTTAGCCACAATTTCTTCATGTGACTCATCAATGGACTCAAGCCTCTCTTCAAGAGAGACCCGAGCTTCTTCTTCCTCAAGGGCATTTTTTAAGGATGCAATTTCCATTGCATCCTCCCTTTCAATTCTGCCCTTTTCTTCGAGAAGAGCTTCGTTTTGGGCCAGCTTATCCATAAGAGCTTCAAAACAAACTTTGTGCTCACCTTGCAAATTAGTGTAGAAGTAATCCAAAGCAATAATCTCTTCTTTAACCTTAAGACTAGTAGGATCATCCATGTCAATCATAGCCTTAGAAAAAGAAGAGTTAGAAGTCGTTACCTCGGAGCTTCTTGCCATGAGACAAGTAACATTCTTGTTGATGATGTTTTCATTAGGAGAGTCGAAGAGAGATGTTGATGTAGATGTGGTGGCTATAGCAGCCACCTCTTGAGAGCTATCGTCCTCGTCCTCATCTTCACTTCTCGATGAATATTCTTCTTGAGCCACTAGAACAATCTTTGGTTGCTTCTTGAAGGGAGCATTCTTCTTTACAAACTGTTTCTTGCGTGGAGCCTTTGACTTGTCCTTGAAAATAAGTCTTCCTCCATTATCTTCCCTACTTTGATATGGACACTCAGCTACAAAGTGCAGCCGGTCACCACAGTTGAAACATGTTCTCATCTTGGGACCATTTTCTTTTCTTCCATAGGCTCCACTCTTGCGTTCTAGTTCAGCTTTAGCCTTGGCTGGATCTTTCCAAAAGTTTCTAGCATAAAGAGGCAAGTATAGTTCGTGGATCCTTTTTATATCCTCAGGACAGTCCAGACCTTCTATGGCATATTCATCATGATCAATCACACTAGTCTTCAAGGCCATGTTGACCCCCTTTTGCATCCCCATAGCTCGAGCACGAGCATCTTCGGCATTCTTGGCAGCCACTTTGAAAGCGGCCATTTCTTGCATTACCTCATTGGATGTCATGAGGTGATAGTTATGCCTACCTTGGATACTTTTCAAATATATGGGCTTAAATGGCATAAGATCACTGACATACTTGCGCTTGATCCATGCATCATCAACATGAGCGGCACCATGGTTAAAGAAATTTGTGGCTATTGCCTTAATCCTCCTATACATGTCTTCATGGTATTCTCCATCCAACATATAGAATCCTTCAGCTTCGTTTCTCAACGCATCATATCTATTCCTTTTCATACTTTCATTTCCGATGAAGAGCTCAGTGAGAGCATCCCAAGCTTCCTTAGCTGTACTAAGATGCTGAATGTGTGGCATATCTTTGTCACCCACACCAAGCTGTATCATGTGTAGAGATGTAGCGTTGAGTTGGTGTTATCGCCATATTTTGGCCAAAGAAGGAGTTGGGCCGTGATCAAGATGGGCTTAGAAGATACGTATATGCAACGTGTTATTGAAGCGGTCTCGAACGGTGTTTTGGGCTAAATTGCCCGTGTATCTTATATTGTAATAGATTACGTTTCGGTTTAGGTAGGAGTTAGAGTTGTAGAGTTATTCCAAAGATAGAAAGTCTCCGGACTATAAATATGTACCTAAGGTTATCGAGAAGAGAAGGACAATCACGTTCACAACAAACACAATCTCGGCGCATCGCCACCCCTTGTTCCTAGGGTTTTTCTCGGGTAAGTGCCATGCTGCCTAGATCGCATCTTGCGATCTAGGCAGTATCTACTTATGCGTTATCTGGTGTTACTCGTACTGAAGCCTTGTTGATGGCGAGTAACACTATTATCATAGATTTGTTTAGGCTAGCATCAGTACTTTTCGCTATGATTGTTTAGTTATGCTACCTCTAGCTATCTCGCCGCCTTTGCACCTTTTCCCGGGTGTAAGGGTGGCATCTTGCTTGATCTTTATTTAAGTCGATTTGATCTGTTATAGTTGTGCCTTGTTCTCCAAGGTTTAGTTTGATATCTACATGATCAGGCCTTGCAAACGGGTTGAACGATCCAGTAGTATATAAGATGTGGTTTACCAATCTGAGAGGAGTTGTTCCGGGAATTGACTTTACGTTGGTTTTTAGGCCTTCTCTAGGATTAGTTTTCTATTATCTTTTGTATTTACCAGGCTCAATTACGTGTAGGACGTTCCAATTATGTGGTGAAAACGTTAAACTGTCGTAGATCGATTTAACTTGTATTGATGAAGCAAAACCCCATGTTATCATAGATCTAATGCAGAACCATGGGATAATCGGCTCTAGGAGCCGATTCACAGGGAAACCTGGGAGCCGGTTACGGCTTGAATTTTACGTATGTTTGTTTGCCATGCAGGAAACCAATCGAAGCAATCTTTCACCTTCCTGATCAGGTATAGGTCAGGTGGCACGCCCTCGAACCAAGCCAGGACGTGTGCCGGAGTTTTGCGGGCCGTTGCCCGAGGGACCAGGGCCCACCAGCAGTCCTGGGAGCCTCCCGGCTCTCCGTGTTGCCCGTCGTTTCTCGCCGGTGGGTTTTGGTAGGCAACACATTCTGGCACGCCCGATGGGACATTCAACAACGTCTACATCAACATCCGACGCTGCGATGGACAACAGACCGGTCATGTACGATGAGCTGCCTGAGGAGCACAAGGCGAAGTATGATGACGTCAAAGCTCTCTTTGAAGCCGATCTCATCGGCTCTTTTGAGAGGACTTGTAAGCATGGCATCAGGTGGAAAGGGTTCTCACCCGAGGGTGCTCTTGATGAGGTGGATCTGTCTGTTCCTTCAGAGGAGCGCACCAGAGCTCTGCGACAGGAAGTCAACTACATGGTGGCTCATTCTCTTCACCGCCATTCTGACAGCCTGATGAACACTTTCGAGCGGATTGCAGTTCGCGTAGTTCAGGAGATCATGAAACATCAGTACTCTCCGTCGGGGCCTACTCTGGGGACTCACCAGGGAGAAAGACCGCTCTAGGCCAGGCCACCGCTGCCATTCACACTTGCAGCTTCGGAGCCACCAGGGGCACCGGCGTTCGTCGTCTACAAGGTCGGAGGTGACCCTGGCGATTGCCAATTCCTGTGTGAACCACCTAAAGAAATCCCACATGGATATGTGTGCACCTACGTGCCGGACTGCAACAGCTTGACGCGCACGAACCAGATCGCAACCGCAGGGATTGCTGGGGCAGGAGTTTCTGGAGCAGGGGCTTCGGGTGCAGGTGTTTCTGGAGCAGGAATCTCTGGGATGGACGTCGACAAACAGGCGTGGCTAGCCAAGTATGCCACTGGAACGAGTCATGAGAACCTAGCCCCTGCAGCCCAAACAACGGAACAAATCCGTACCATCTTGAGAGACCAGTTCGGCTTCGTGCCGAAGAGAAGGACAATCGGCTATTCAAAGCCGTACCCCAATGAGTTTGACCTGATTCCGCTGCCACCCAAGTATCGGCTCCCTGAGTTCTCAAGGTTTAGCGGGTCAGAAGGGTCGAGCTCGATCGAGCACGTGAGCCGATACCTGGCACAGTTAGGCATGATTTCAGCATCGGATCAGTTGCGCGTAAGGTTCTTTGCGCAATCTCTTACAGGACCAGCTTTTGGGTGGTACACCTCGCTGCCACCTGATTCGATCCATACCTGGAAGCAACTGGAAGAGCAGTTCCACATTCAGTATCATTCAGAGGCTACCGAGGCTGGCATTGCAGACCTGGCACAGGTGCGGCAAAAGCGGGGAGAAACTGTAGCCGAGTACATCCAGCGCTTCAGGACTGTCAAAAACCGATGTTACTCGGCTCGGTTAACTGAAAAGGAAGCAGTCGAGCTGGCAGCGTTGGGTCTCTCAGCACCTATCAAGGATCTGGCTTTCCAAGTAGAGTACAACTCGTTGGCGCACATGGCCCAGAAGCTGACGATGTATGAACAGCGCCACCCTGAGTTGTACCAGGACAAGTTCAAACGTCCGATAAGCCTGGTCGATACAGAAGAAGAAGATCCTACGCAAGACCAGGAGGTGGTCGTGGCTGAATGGGCCCGGAGGGCAGATCCTGTATCCTGCAAATGGGTGAAACAGCAAGGGCCTGCAAAAGGGTTTGACTTCGATGTGAGCAAAGCTGAGCAGATATTTGATTTACTGCTGAAAGAAAAGCAGCTGAAGTTACCCGAAGGCCACATGATCCCTACGGCTCAAGAGATGAACGGAAGACCATACTGCAAGTGGCATCACTCGTTCACCCACACCACCAATGACTGCAAAGAGCTACGTCGCCAGATCCAAACGGCGATAGAGCAGGGCCGTCTGATCCTTGGGCAGTTCGCCATGAAAGTAGACACAAACCCGTTTCCCGGTGTCAACATGGTAGAACACAGCCACTCCACGAGGCGCCAGTTGGATTTCTCGTTCGATGTCAACATGGCAGGACCTGTATACCACCGTGGCGCCTATAAGGAGGAAGACGGTCGCTCTCAGGGCAAAGAAAGAGAAGAGGCTGGTCCACGCGACCAGCCCAGCTACAATGACAGGCGGTATTTAACTGAGGAACAGGTGAGAAGCGTGCGATATCAGAAGCCACATTCCACGCATATCCTTAGCAAGTATGAGCGTCAGTATGACCGACGTCGCCGGCGCGATGGAGACGATGAAGGATATGAGCACCTCGCTAGGGGACCGTCAAAAGAAAAGGAAGGCGCAGACAAACATTGGGATTGTCCTTTCTTCAAATATTGCTGGGATGTGGGAATGAGCCGATTGCCTACAATCGATAACTGCCCAGAATGTGGACAGCAGAAGGAGGACAAGGGGCCAGTGTCAGTGTTCAAGCGTCTAGGGCCTCTCCCACCTCAGAGCCGATACAGGGAGTCCGCTCGAGCAAAAGATCTCGAGGAGCCAAGGGATGACAAAGAAAAAGACAGATATCACCGTCCAAGATGGTGTCCCGACGGACTCAGACACACCCAAAAGCGTAGAGTGCAGCGGCTGCGTAACTTGGAGGAAGCCGAAGCACAGTATCTACACGCTTTAAAGAAAGCACGGCCCGATCCGGCCGTCAAGATTCGACAGACTTTGGAAACGGAAGATCGCCCGAAAAGGAGAGAGTGGCGCCCCAAACCGGTAAAAGCCGATGCAAAGACATCGGCTGGCACAAACATGGTATTCATACTTCCGTCAGAGTTCTACGCGCCAAGAACCAACGAGCTACCAGTGACACAGTTTGACTGCGGCCCACGGCCGGTTATCTTTGAGAAGCCACGTGAGAAGGGCTACAAACATCTGAAAGCCCTGTACCTGCGAGGTTACATCAACGGGCAGCCTGTCAGCAAGATGTTGGTGGACACCGGAGCGGCAGTCAATATAATGCCGTACTCCATGCTACGGCGTTTGGGACGCTCCACCGCGGATCTGATCAAAACCAACGTCACGTTAAGCGACTTCAACGGCCAAACTTCAGAGACGCAGGGCGTACTGAACGTGGATCTGACCATGGGCAGAAAAACCATCCCTACATCATTCTTCGTCGTGGACAGCAAAAGCACCTACGCTGTCTTGCTAGGGAGAGATTGGATTCATGCTAACTGCTGCATTCCATCCACAATGCGCCGTGCCTAATACAATGGGATGGAGATGAGGTGGAGGTCATTCATGCAGATGATTCTGTCGAGATCTCCATAGCTGGCATGAACATCTGGGAAGCAGAAGACCAAGAGCCGATCTCTGGAATTAGTCTAGACGGCTGTGAACGCATCGAAGCTACAAAAAACGGGGTGAGGCTGGTCTTATCCACTGGCCTGACAGAGTAGCAAAGTCCACGATGGTACGTGGTACAGCCGATCCCTGCGATCGGCCACAAAAAACAAAAAGCAGCAATCTTACGACAAACAGATCATGTAGTCGTAGCAGGGAGATTCCCTGCCATTGTGAAACACAAATAAGGTGTAAACCGTCCTTGACTAATGCAATCAAAAAGGGGGCCGATTCAGGCAATCGGCCCAAATTGTTTTTGTCATCCTCACCTACTGTTTGCCCTGTGTTTAGCATCGATTTAACAGGTGACGGAAAGCTAGGGTATGGGTTTACATCCGCTGATGAACTTGAAGAAATCGACATCGGTCCTGGGGATAAGCCACGATGAACATTTATCAGCAAGAAGTTAGATCCGAGTCTGCGGGGTCCGATGATAGCTCTGTTGAAAGAATATCCAGACTGCTTCGCCTGGGACTATACAGAGATTCCTGGATTAGACAGGAGCATCATTGAGCATCGACTCCCGCTTAAAAAAGGATTTCGGCCATTCCAGCAGCGAGCACGACAGATGAAGGCCGAAATTTTGGCAGAAGTCAAGAAAGAGGTCGAGAAAATGTTGACAGCCAAGTTAATCAGGCCATGCAGGTATGCTGAGTGGATTTCTAGTATCGTACCTGTAGAGAAAAAGGATGGCCGCTGGCGTGTTGCCATAGATTTTCGGGATCTCAATAGAGCCACTCCAAAGGATGAATATCCGATGCCGGTAGCTGAGACATTAATCAACGCAGTTGCTGGTCATAAAGTCTTGAGCTTCATGGATGGCAATGCCGGTTACAACCAAATTTTTATGGCTCCGGAAGATATACACTAGACTGCGTTCAGAGTCCCAGGTTCAGTGGGGTTGTTTGAGTATGTAGTCATGACATTTGGACTAAAGAATGCCGGCGCCACGTACCAAAGAGCCATGAATTACATTTTCCATGATCTGATCGGCAAGCTGGTGGAAATTTATATCGATGACGTGGTGGTCAAGTTAGCTTCAGTACGAGGACATCTGGACGACCTGCGACGCGTCCTGGACCGAACAAGGAAATTCGGGCTACGGATGAATCCAAAGAAGTGTGCCTTCGGTGTGACGGCCGGTCAGTTCTTGGGTTTCTTGGTCCATGAACGAGGAATTGAGATCGGCCTGAAAAGTCAGGAGGCAGTGCGAACAATGAAGCCGCCTACCACGAAGAAGGAACTGCAGTCTCTCATCGGCAAGATCAACTTCGTCAGAAGATTCATCTCCAATTTGTCAGGAAGAATAGAGCCGTTCATGGGACTGGTGAAGATTAAATCTGACGAGGAGTTCAGCTGGGGGGCAGAACAACAACGAGCCTTCGACGAGATCAAAGAATATCTGACGAAGCCGCTAGTATTGGTTCCGCCCCAGCCGGATAGGCCATTCTACATTTACTTATCAGTAGCTGACACGTCCATCGCCTCAGTGGTAGTGCAAGTTTATGATGGGCTGGAGCGAGTTGTATTTTACATCAGCAGAAGGATGCTAGATGTAGAGACAAGGTATCCTGAGATCGACAAGTTGTGCCTCTGCCTGTTTTTCACCTGCACCAAGCTGCGCCACATTCTGCTATCAGCAGAGATTGTCATCATATGCAAATCAGACATCATAAAGCACATGTTGTCGGCTCCTATGTTAAAAGGCCGACTGGGCAAATGGATGTTTGCATTATCGGAGTTCGATATCCGTTACCAACCCGCGAAAGCAGTTAAGGGACAGGCATTGGCCGACCTTATCGCTGAAAGGATCAACACTAATATAGCAGCACTGGCTATACAAGCGTGGGCTATGTTTTTCGATGGATCGGTTTGCGACGATGGGTGCGGCATCGGCATGCTACTCGTGTCACCCCGGGGGGCAACATTTTCCTTCTCCATCAGGTTGTCTGCCCCTTGCACCAACAACGTCGCTGAGTATGAGGCGATACGCAAGGGAATGGAGTTGCTCATCGAAGCTGGAGCAGAAGCAGTGGAAATTTTTGGAGACTCCAAGTTGGTGATTTCTCAACTCACGGAGGAATACAAGTGTGAGAGCGAGTCGCTCTTCCCATTATGGCTGCAATGCCGTGAGCTGATGGCACAGTTCCGGTACATAAACTTCACCTGGATCCCGCGATCGCAGAATACCGAGGCGAATGATCTTGCACAAATGGCTTCAGGCTACAAGGACGTAGCAGAGGGAGCCGATGTTCAGGTACAGTTCCTGGACGCAGATGACTGGAGAGCCGATATCTTCAATTACTTGAAGGATTCGGCTCGGGGGGCACCTAAACGGATAAGGTACAAGGCCATGAAGTATGTGCTCATTGGGGACGACATGTTTTACAGGACTCTGGAAGGGTTATTGCTCAAATGTCTGGGGACAGCCGAGGCCAATCGGCTCCTACACGAGGTACACGAAGGCGCCTATGGAACTCACCAATCGGCTCACAAGATGAAGTGGTTGATCAGGCGATCAGGGTTTTATTGGCCGACCATGCTTGAGGACTGTTTTAAGTACTACAAAGGGTGTCAAGCATGTCAGAGATTTGGAAAAATTCAGATGGTCCCCGCGTCAGCGATGAACCCCATCATCAAGCCTTGGCCATTCCGAGGTTGGGGCATGGATATGATTGGCAAGATCAATCCTCCGTCAAGCAAAGGCCACATGTGGATTTTGGCCATTACGGATTATTTCACTAAATGGGTGGAAGCCGTCCCTATGAAGTCAGTGAGCTCGAAGGATGTTGTCGATTTTGTGAAAGAACACGTCATTCATAGGTTTGGGATTCCCCAGACTATCACGACCGATGGAGGGTCGGTCTTCACTTCTCACGAGTTCAGAAAGTTCTGTGAGGACACAGGAATTAAGCTGATTCGATCATCTCCATACTATGCTCAAGCAAACGGGCAAGCTGAAGCGTCCAACCAGAGCCTTATCAAGCTGATCAAGAGGAAAATCGATGAGCACCCTAGGCGTTGGCACGAGGTTTTGTCAGAGGCTTTATGGGCTTACCGCATGTCATGTCATGGAGCGATAAAAACCTCGCCGTACCATCTAGTCTATGGACAAGAAGCCGTATTGCCTTGGGAAATTACGGCTGGATCGAGACGTGTCACTTTTCAGAACGATCTAACGACTGAAGAATATGCGGCCCTGATGAGTGACAGTGTTGAGGATCTGACTGAGCTTAGGCTATGGTCGCTTGAGAAAATCAAAGAAAACAAGGCCAAGGTAGCTCGTGCATACAACAAGAAGGTGAGACCGAAGGAGTTCCACGTTGGCAATCTGGTATGGGAAGCGGTATTGCCATTGGGAACTAAGGATGCAGCATATGGTAAATGGTCTCCAAATTGGCACGGGCCATACAGGGTCGATCAAGTTTTAAGGGGAAACGCGTACATGCTGGAGGAGTTGGATGGCGTGAAATTCCCAGTGGCTGTCAACGGTCAGCATCTCAAGAAATATTTCCCAAGCATGTGGGATGATGGACAGTGAGATGTGGGGGCCGATACACGTAATCGGCCAATAAAAAAAACAAATAAATATAATTTCCCAAGCATGTGGGATGATGGACAGTGAGATATGGGGGCCGATACATGAGATCGGCCAATGAACAAAATATACAACCGATGCACGGTCATCGACTCTAGAGGTTCAAACTGTTACAAGCAGATGCCAGTTTACATAAAAGAGCTACTGAAGAAATGCCTCGAAGGCGTGGAGGGCGTCAGCACGGACACGGTCCACCTCGGCGATCTCGGCTTCATCATCTTCGTCCTTGCCCGTTACGAGCTGCTTGTTCAGGGCACGTATTTCTGCCAGATCGGTCTTCAGTTGAGCCTTGAGGCTTTCTGCTTCGTCTTGAGATCGGGCGATGGATTCTTCCTTGTCGCGAATGAGCTGTTTAGTCGCCCGGACCTTCTCTTCAAGATCTTCCAGCTCCCTTTTCAAGGATGCGAGCTCGGCGGTGCTGACAGAGGTGTCAGTTTTGGCATCCAGAGACGCCTTTTTCTCGTTGAGTTGCTGACATCTGTCGGCAATATTGGCCTTCAGCGGAAGTTGGACACGACGCCGGTTGATCCTTTCACGAGCTAGCTTCACCCTTGACCCGTAGAAAGACAGAGTTACAACGGTCCAAAGCTTCACCTGCAATGCTACTGGGAGTTGGTCTTTTATTTCAGCAAGAACGCTCTTCACCTCCTCAGAACCCTCGATCAACTCTTCGATCGGGGAGGACAGCAGGGTTTTAAGACGCTGGAATTGAGGTGGAACAGCCCTGGCATGTAGTTCATCGGTGGCGACAGAGGGAGTTGGTTCGATGGATTCAGGGTCAAACGTCAACAAGCCTGAAATATCACAACCCTGGCAGCCCGAAAAAGCGTCAGTGTGCGTCCAACAGAAAAGGATTAGCCGGGAGAAGCTAACATACCTCTCCTAAGGTCGAGGGGATTGCAGATGACGAGGCAATCGGCTTTGTAGTTGCTGGAGGCTTGCCCAAATTGGTAGCTGTTTCATCTGCACCTTCGGGGATTGCTAGATCCGGCTTGGCTAGAGGCATCGGCACTGCCCCAGCTTTCCCACTAGAAGCGTCAGTCGTCTGCATGGAAGGTTTTAGCCGATATAAAATAAATCGGCAGATAAAAGAAGTAAGTGGTAAGAGCATGAAGGGGATGATTTTCGAAACCTCCTGGCTCGACGAAGAAGCTTGCAGTCCTTTGCGAGCTCTCTTGGGACCCACAGCTGGCCCTGCCTCGACTGATGCTCGGGGGGCAGCAGGTTCAGGAGCTGGCCTTTTCCTGGGAGCCGATGGTGGCGCATCTGGCTGGTTTGGTGTGGCAGTCCTCTCAGAGTCTGTTGGGCTCGATTCTCCTTGATCGAGTTGTGTGTCCTCGTGGGAGGTGTCTTCGACGGAAGCCTGCAAGAGAAGGGAAGCCATTAGACACGAGCACTTCTGCAAGAATGAAAGAATGAGAAGGATCGACCAAGGCATGGATCAGCCTACATGCGAGCTTTCTGGAGAAGGGCTCCGGCGCCTCAAGGTCTTCCTGGCAGCTACATTCCTCGTCATCGTTCTTGTCTTAGTTGGAACTCGAGGGGCAGCTGATGTTGAAGTTACTTGCTTCTTAGAAGCCGATTGTGGTGTTATCGGCTGGTTCTGCATCATGACCTTTTTCAAAGGTGGCGAGTTCTTGCAGAAAAGAACCACGGGAGCTGGCGGAAAGAACTCAAAAGGGGAGCCATCACTGTGCGTAGGTTCAGGGCCATCTTGTTGCTGCAAAGAGAAAGAGTGGGTTAGTAGAAGAGTCATTTGTGAGCTGCATCAAGAAAATTTATCAGAATAGTGGTGCCTGTTCCACGGGGATGTCATAGTCAGCATCAAGCTGTTTCAGCAACGGACCCAGAGCTTTCCTGAAGGCGTGAGTCTTCCACATCGACCACCAGTCTCCAAAGCCATCAGTTGACGAGGCGAAGGTGAGGTCATTTGGAATAGGGATGGTCAGAGCATCAAAGAAGGAGTAACACCTTTGACTGGTGAGAGGATCAGGCAGGTCGGCTCTGCTCTCCGTGAGATGGTGGAGAAAGAGATGGGGAGGTACTTGTCCAAGGCCAAATTGCCGAGCCACTATGACCGGCTGGTACAATTCATACCCAGGCTTGATGATTCTGTTGGATGTACTCATGCCAACTGGAAGGAAACAGGGACGGATCACAATGGAAAAGAGTTGCCGAGTGCTGGTGTCATCGGCAAAGCTGTCTAGCCTGAAGGAGATGGGATTTTCAAAGTGTTCCGATTCTTCCATGTAAGGGAAGAAGGTAGGATTGTCCAGGCCTTGGAAGAAAATACTGAACCACTTGGAAGCTTCCTGAGGGGATAATTTACTACCTGGCAGCCTATACAAAGCTTGGCCATAACTAGTGCATCGGATCTGCTTCCCTTTGACATATGGGAAGGTACAACTCGCCAAAAGGGGAAGTTGGGGACATGGTTTTGAAAGTACAGCTGGGCCCATAGCTGGACGAACCACCAAGGACCTCCTGTTTTGACTGCTATGCCAAAGAACAGCTTGACAGACATCAACTGGAGATATCGATAGACCTCTCCAAGGAACAGTTTGCCGATACCAAGTTGAGTTCCTTTGGCAAGCTCGTAGGCTAAGGAGAGATAATTTTTGGTTGGAGCAAGGGAAGGGCCACAGAATATGAAGTGTTCTAGCCAGAAGTTGAGAAAGGCTGTGTGTTCTTTCTCTGTGACAGGGCCCTTTGTTTTCATATGGCGTTGGAGGTAGGCACCCCAGTTCGTGCAGTCTGTTTTAGAAGACAGTTTGTAGGGGACTTTGGTCAGTTTGAAAGCAGAGGGGCTGGGCGATGTAACATCTAGACCAGTAATCATCACCACATCTAACAGAGTTGGTGACATAGGGCCATGACCGAACATAAAGCAGTTCAGAGCGTCAGACCAGAAGTAGCCGATAGTTTTTAGAAGATTCTCATGTTTCTCAAGAGGAGACAATGACAAGTGCAAGGCATCGGCTATCCCCGTGGTTTCCCATTGAGATTGGTAAGCTCTAGCTACCCTGCTGAACCAAGTGACCCAATGTTCAGGAGGATTAGGCCAGGCTCGCAAGCAGTCGGCCCAAGAGTTTAAATCTAGGTCTTGGCTTACGAAGGGGATTCGGTTTGCTTCGCAAGAAATCAGATGGGCAGGACTAGATGCTGTACGAGGGCCAAGGCAGAGAGAATTTGGGAGAGAAGGATGTGGCAGCAGAATGTCTGAAACCTAGAAAATTTAATAATGGAATAAGGCATTAATTCAGGTGTTCGCCATTAATTCTAGCATCGCGTTCAGACTGCGGGAAGTAGGCGTACCTTTAGACCGGAGACCTCTGGGTTGGTGTTGGATGATTCCGCCATCTAGTTTGCCGGCGGAGATGGATCTGTGCAATTGGGGATCGAGGGATCTTGTTGCTGTGAGCTCGATTTGGTCGATGAGCAATTGGAGATCTGGGTCGCCCTTTTTGAAGAGGGTCGCAGGTTACCGTTTGAAACTGGAAAGTGGCCGCTCAGATTTGTCTAAGTATGCGACCAAACTTGACCTTGTCAACGTTTCTGGGAAAGCCGATGTTTTACCATCGGCTCTTTGGGCTGTGACTTGGTTGACTGTATGAGCGTAGCAGGGTGAAAGCCGATACGTTGCTATCGGCTTCTGGAGCATCGACCTATGTGACTATCGGCGAAATTGGGTCGGAAAAGCAATCTTCGATTTGGAAAAGCAATCTTCATTCATTCAAAAGACGATTATTTACAGTGGAGCTGATTGCTTACAAAAGAGGCTGATTGCTTACAAAGGAAATCTACTACTACTACTACTAATTCCTAATCTAGAGGCCGAGGTCGTCGCCGCTGTCTTCGCCGTCGTCTTGTTCGCTGTCATCAGCGCTGCTGCCGGCGTCGTCTTCGCTGCTGCTGATCCAGATGCCAGCGGGGGCCTCCTCGTCCTCGTCGTCGTCTTCGGTGTCCTCGCTGGACCCGGCGCGGAAGTACTTCACCGGCTGGTACTCCTCGGAGGAGGTGTCCTCCTCCGCTTCCTCCTCCTCGTCGGAGGAGTCGACGCCGTCCCAGGACATGGCGTCGTCGGTGCTGTCCGCCTCCAGTTCCCCATCGGCGAGGAACTGCAGGTCCTCCTCGCCATCGGTCAAGGACTCGTCGTCCTTGGACCAGGTGGTGAAATCCCAATCCCTCTCGTCCCACCATTGTGGGGCGAGAGTGTTGTACGCCGCCGTCGGCGGATGCTCTGGCGTCGTCTCCCGGTCGCTCATTGTATTGGAGGCTTGGGAGGATAGGCCAGATGAAGCAGAGGAGGCCATGGCGGAAGAAGAGGGTTTTTTCGGCGGAGGCAGAAGGGTTTCTTGGCTGCTGGAGGAAGATGGGGCTGCGAACTGCTAAGATGAATATAAATAAGGGGATTAGTATGAAGTGGTTCAATGCTATAGCGGTTTCCCAGAATGTGCTGCCGAAATTGTCAAATCATGCACTGCGGAGAAGTGGAGAAGACAGGGCATCATGATGAGGGGGTGGCGTGACGATTCTGTTCTGCAACGCATTCTGGCAACGCGTAACCCGATACAGAAAAAAAAAAGAGGAGAAGAAAAAAAAACAGAGTGGTTTTGGAATCATCATTGCCAAAACCAGGGGGGCATGTGTTATCGCCATATTTTGGCCAAAGAAGGAGTTGGGCCGTGATCAAGATGGGCTTAGAAGATACATATATGCAACGTGTTATTGAAGCGGCCTCGAACGGTGTTTTGGGCTAAATTGCCCGTGTATCTTATATTGTAATAGATTACGTTTCGGTTTAGGTAGGAGTTAGAGTTGTAGAGTTATTCCAAAGATAGAAAGTCTCCGGACTATAAATATGTACCTAAGGTTATCGAGAAGAGAAGGACAATCACGTTCACAACAAACACAATCTCGGCGCATCGCCACCCCTTGTTTCTAGGGTTTTTCTCGGGTAAGTGCCATGCTGCCTAGATCGCATCTTGCGATCTAGGCAGTATCTACTTATGCGTTATCTGGTGTTACTCGTACTGAAGCCTTGTTGATGGCGAGTAACACTATTATCATAGATTTGTTTAGGCTAGCATCAGTACTTTTCGCTATGATTGTTTAGTTATGCTACCTCTAGCTATCTCGCCGCCTTTGCACCTTTTCCCGGGTGTAAGGGTGGCATCTTGCTTGATCTTTATTTAAGTCGATTTGATCTGTTATAGTTGTGCCTTGTTCTCCAAGGTTTAGTTTGATATCTACATGATCAGGCCTTGCAAACGGGTTGAACGATCCAGTAGTATATAAGATGTGGTTTACCAATCTGAGAGGAGTTGTTCCGGGAATTGACTTTACGTTGGTTTTTAGGCCTTCTCTAGGATTAGTTTTCTATTATCTTTTGTATTTACCAGGCTCAATTACGTGTAGGACGTTCCAATTATGTGGTGAAAACGTTAAACTGTCGTAGATCGATTTAACTTGTATTGATGAAGCAAAACCCCATGTTATCATAGATCTAATGCAGAACCATGGGATAATCGGCTCTAGGAGCCGATTCACAGGGAAACCTGGGAGCCGGTTACGGCTTGAATTTTACGTATGTTTGTTTGCCATGCAGGAAACCAATCGAAGCAATCTTTCACCTTCCTGATCAGGTATAGGTCAGGTGGCACGCCCTCGAACCAATCCAGGACGTGTGCCGGAGTTTTGCGGGCCGTTGCCCGAGGGACCAGGGCCCACCAGCAGTCCTGGGAGCCTCCCGGCTCTCCGTGTTGCCCGTCGCTGCTCGCCGGTGGGTTTTGGTAGGCAACAGTTGGCTATCGACAAATTCTCTTCTTGTAAGATTGTTGGGGTTTCCGACATGAAGACCATTTTCGATGATCTTCCACAACTCTATGGAGGAACTGCACACATGAGATTTCATCAAAAATTGCCATTGAGTAAAAGTAGATGCTGAAAGTTTGGGTGGATCACCCCTATTATGTATATGTGGGTGAGGGATAGGTGGATCAGAAGAATACACATGAGAAACCTCATTGTATCCATCCTTACCGCTATCCTTTTTCGAGGAGGATATCTTGCTAGTGTCATCACCAACCACTTCGTTATCTTTGAAAACAGTTTTACCCGTTTCCTTGGATTGCGGAGTGGTAGCCTCAGAGTTAGATGGAGGTGATGCTGCGGATGTGGAGAGACGCATTATCAATTGACGCATCTCTTCCATCTTATCCTCCATTGAACTCACCAAGGTTGTTTCCAACGTCTTGAGATCGTTCATGGTGACTACCTCCGGAGCATCACTCCCATCTACCTTGGAACCCATACTTCTCTTAGGCGGTTAAGCCCGAAATAAGAGTCGGGGCTCTGATACCAATTGAAATGGATCGTATGGGCACCTAGAGGGGGGGGGGGTGAATAGGTGCTAACCAATTTTTAATACTTTTTCAATTTTAGGCTTGACACAAAGTAAATTCTCTAGATATGCAACTACGAGAATTTCCCTATATGCAACCCTAACTACTAAGCACGTAAAGAGAGGAGCAAAGGAACCGTAGTGGAGCACGCAGAGACACAGGGATTTGTTTTACCGCAGTTACTTCCTTGTTAAGGGAAGTACATCTGCGTTGGAGGGGTGGGCGGTTCTAAGACCACCACGCCACAATAGGCCTCACCCTATTCTCCGATGGATCTCGCCACGAGAGGCCTGATCCACCTTCTCCACTATTGGATCCCTTCGAGGCGGGAACCAGTGCCTTTTACAACACTATCGGGGCACACACCCACAACCGAATTGGGGGCTCCCGAGATTACAACAAGCTGCCACAAGAACAAGGTTTATCAATATAAACAAAAACAAGGATCTAGGTATTTGCAAGAAATACTAGATCGGTGGTTCTCCAAATGAATGGAGAGGAGATGAAGCGCTTGATTGTAGTTGATGATGATAGAGTCCTCCTCCTTTGATTCCCCAATCGACGGAGCATTTGAGTGGATCTAGGTGGAGTTCTCTTGGATGAAGGTTGCAGGTCAGGTCTTTTGTTTTTCAAACCAATCAAGAGATCTGGACAGAGGGGGAATACATGCTTAAATACCCCCTGCCCAGAACAAGTCATTGTAGAAAATTGGGGGCGGATTATCCGCCCTGGGGAGAAAATCCGCCCCCTAGGATGGAAACTCCGGGGAAAACTCCGCCCCCATACGAAGAGCGACGCAACCTTGACTTGAAGAAAATTCCAGGGGGGGCGGATTATTCGCCCCTACCAGGGGCGGACTATCCGCCCTTGGGAGAAAGTCCGCCCAAGGACGGGACAGTCCAAGGGAAACTCCGCCCCCATACAGAGAGCGACGCAGGCCTTGGCTTGAAGGAAATCCTCGAGGGGGCGGACTATCCGGCCGGGCCGGAAAATCCGGCCACAAACTCCGCCCCCTCTCTGGGGTTCGCGCACTCTTGGGAAGAGGGAGGGGCGGATTATCCGCCCACCCAAAGGCAGATACATTTCCCTTTTTCTTAAGGAGAGCTGCAACACTTCAACACACATTAAATAATCCTTGATATTGTTATCTAACACGCAAAACACTAGGGATTAAGAAATGTTCTTTCACCATCTCCTCAATAGTTTTTTCTTTCTCTTCTTCTTGTATGTGTAGAGGTTTGTCTTTAAATTTGGAAAAGTGGAATTATTTTTCCGCTTTCCCAAGCTTAAGAGACATAATCTCCTTTTTAAAGTCAACTGTGGCACCTATATCGCTCAAAAAGTTTCTTCCAAATATAATTGGGCAAAGAGTGTCAGCTGGCATATCAACAACTACAAAATCGATAGGGAAATTTTTATTACCAATTGTGTCAGTTGCAACTTCAACTACTCCCATTGGAATTCTAAGATTTTTATTGGCTAATATGATTGTCATATCAGTATTTTCTATTGTAGACGGTGCTTTCTCTTATTTTATTTATAAATAAAAATCATAAGATATAACATTAACTGTGGTGCCAAGATCACATAAACCATAACACAAGGTTTCTTTAAATATGCAGAGAAGAATAGGCTTACCCACATCTTTTACCTTAGTTTTACCTTCAACCAATACGGAAGTCTCTTCATCAAGTTCAACTATGTTGAAATGTGCATACATAGCCATAATTGCTTCCTTGGTTACCTCTACATCTTTGGTCTCATCTAGATGTTCTTCAATTTCTAGCACACTTTCCTCTTCCTTCTTCTCCTGTACTGCTTTGACCTGTTCATATTTCAAAATATGCTTCTTTGCAGTGTTAGGAAAAGGTATCTCATACATTGGTTCTAGGGAGGCTAGTGTTGCTTTAACTTCTTTTTTCAACTTAGGTTCGGGTGGTGGATCATACTTGAACGAACCCTCCTTTGGAGCTTTGATATGTTCTGTAAAAGCTTTAACAAGTTGCAACACAAGATCTGAATCTAAGTAAAGTTCTTTAGATAATTCATTAATATGGCCCTTCTTATTATAGTCATGAATACAATCATAATATATTTCTGTGCCTCCTTCACTTCCTAGACCAAAATTCCATGAAACTCTGTGATCACAAATTCTATTAAGTAAAGCCCAAGCTCTAGTTATGGGTAGATTCATAAAAGCTCCTC
This sequence comes from Avena atlantica, assembly GCA_910589765.1. Taxonomy (NCBI): domain Eukaryota; kingdom Viridiplantae; phylum Streptophyta; class Magnoliopsida; order Poales; family Poaceae; genus Avena; species Avena atlantica. The sequence goes on from OU342736.1 coordinate 380,439,494, forward strand.
TCGCGCAAGAGTCTAGTTCAATTTTATTAGGTTTAATTAAACTGCCATAAAAGATATGCAATAAATACCATTCAGGCAAATCATGATGAGGACATTGATTAAGTAAATCTTTAATTCTTATATAATCTCTTACCAGTCCTTCATTAAGACGGTTCCTCCAAGTCATTATAAGACACCTAATTCCAAAAGATTTTGATAATGGATAATATTGGGATAGAAACTCACAAGCTAAATTATCCCAAGTAGTAGTGGCTTCTGGGGGTAAAGATCTATACCAAGAGAGAGCCGTGATAGTCAAAGTCTGACTAAAAAGTTTAACCCTTACCTCATTAGCAGTATACCCCAGTAATTGGAAAGTGCCACATATATCTTTGAAGTATGCAATAGCTCATATGGATCAGGATATTATTCATATCGAGTAAATTGCTTCTTGTGTAGAATACCAAGTAGTAGAGGATTTATTTCAAACCCCCTTGTCTTCTCATCGGAGTTGTCTCTTTTATTAATATCATAGGGCTTCCCAAAGAGGCCGAGTGGGTTAGCATTAGTCAAATGCTCAAACTCCATCATGTTGGTGGAAACCTGTAACTCAAAACAAAACTTAAAAGACTAAAATAAATAAGTAAAAACTAAAATACCTGCAACGCTTAGCTCCCAGCAACGGCGCTAGAAAATAGCTTGATGACTGCAAGTGCACAAATCGTTTGTAGCTAATTTCTAAATAAAGGTATCGATCCCATAGGGAGCAGGAGTCTAAAGTCTAATATCTCTTGAAGTAAATACTAAAATAGAAATGCTGAAATAAAGTTCTAAGTAACAAGATAAAATGCGATTGTTGTGTAAAAAGGTGTTTTTGGGTTTTTGGTATAAGAGAACAATGAGTAAAATAAAACAAACTGAATACAAAAAATAAGTATCGCGTATGTAAAATAGATTTGAAACTGCAATCGGAAAAGGCGTTCTTAGGGAGTAGCGGATACACCTCTAGCATTTATAAAAGGTCTAAAGCAAAGATTATTATCATGAACATTCTCTACTATGTATGTGTGATAGGAACTCCATATTTGGACGAATAGGCAGCAACCACTGCTCACATCATCCTCATAACCACATCATACAACATCAATTGAATTACCGTGTTATTAAGTGGCTTGATCCCATAGGACGTATCCCATGGCATGGATAGTGTTCCGTGAGTTTCTTCGGTTCCCAAGTTGATATGTAAGGAGTGCCAACAACTTTATAGTCACTGTAAGTGCTAACACACCTCCGTCTACCAACAAGTAGTTCCCTCCATCAAGTCCCCACAAGAGGCAAATATTGAGAGGTCGACTTCTCCCAACATCAAGATGAAGACAATCTAACACATGTTCACAGCGATGAATATCATAATAAACTTTATCTTATTTCAATCTCATGCTAGGGTTTATCCATCTCCCCAAGAACTAATGATCTACTCAGATATGGAGGTAATCAACATCATGGAAAAGACAATGGAATCTATCATAGATGAATAGTACTTGTATAAATCCACAACGAGTACGGAAACTGCAACAAGATCTAGACAAGATGTAGGTGAGATGGATGGAGATGGTGGTGATATAGCGGTTGATGATGAAGATCGATGCCTTAGCCTCCCGGATCTGCATAGGGCAAAGATGGATCCCCGGTGGATGAGTTCCCCCTCCAGATGCCTTCCGGAGGTGAGGTTTTAGTGATTTTTGGGCGTTCCGTATGTCGTCTCTCCGATCCAGTTGCACGGGATGAAACTATTTGAGGAGGCAATGTCGGCGCCAACTATACGACAGAACTATCCTCCTGCCATATAGTTGGTCGTTAAACCTACTATAATTGCTTCGGGTTTTCTTGTGGTGTTATTGATATTTCCCAAATAAGCGATTTACGTTGTTTTTTACTCCTTTTCAACTAGTCTAAGAATTTTGTCCATCGTATCTTGATCCCGATGAAAATAGACATAAAAGATGCGCACGAATGCCATAAAATACCAATACCCTATAACTACAATGCAAAATAATAATATAAAACATGATGCAAATATGCACTCATCAGAGGCCTCTAGCGAGCATGGCTCCTTTGAGCAATTTCGTGAAGCATTTTTTTACAGTTTTTCCATTTGCAACTGCACCATCTCTCTGCCAATGCTATCTGCGCCTTCTCTTCACACATTTCCTTTGTGGAGGGCTATCTCGGTCTCTGGCCTACTGTCCTTCTATGGGACAAATACTTTCAATTTAGAACCCAAGTCATTCCTGAGCCACGTGTCCCTCCCAGGGATAAATGTCCGAATTTGTGTGGAGCTTCAGCATAACCCCTAGGAAGAAATCCATTTTCCCCCGAGTTCAGTGTTTAGAGTCATGCAAGAAGTGGCAACATACCTTTTTCTATGTCAAAAATACTTCTAAGCATGATCAGATTCAGCTGCCGCCATTCAGTATCAGCGTGCCTGATAAGTTCAACTGGAAATTTGACCCGAAGGTAAAGTACCCGACCGTTAATGAGGTTCATGTTGTTATAGAGCAGCTGGTGAAGGACAAACTGTTGGGAGAGGACCTAATGATATCTTTCATCAGCCACCAAATCAGCCCTCTTCATCTTCGCTCCCATAAGATATGCTATATGAATGGCTGCTTTGACCCGAACCGACACTCAACCTTTGAGCTCAACAATCATCAAATTAGCAAACCATATAACTCCATCTTCAAGGTAGCAATGTCACCAAATTGGGAATGGGGTTAAAGCCCCTTTTGACCGTGCCATGCCTTGGGTAATATTACGACTTATATGCTCTGACATTCCATTACCTTGATCTTTATTCTATCTGATTCGGTTATCTGTCCTTTGCAGAAATTCACTCGGCAGGATTTTGATAGTGTCGATCCTCCCCTAGTGTCCTAGGCCGAGGATCGCGACACCTCAGATACTAAAGAATTTTACTCGGAGGACTTCATGCCCATTCCTCATGCTGGTTCCGCCGGACCATCCCCGGGTAAGAATCCTACTTGTGAGTCTTTAAGGGAATGGCCGGATAATGATGATGATGATGAGTGTCAAATTTTAGAGGTACTTGACCTTGCGCCAATATCATTTACCTATCCCCTTGATCCCATACCAGCTAATGTAGCCGTATAGGTGCATGAGGTTGCACCTCTTGGCGTGGGGGCCAGGATAAGCCCAAGAAGCGTGGTGCATCAGGGCCAGCCGAGGTTGGGCAAGCTCAGACCACCAAGAAGAGCAAAGTTGCTAGAAGGGCTTACCGCAAGCCAACCATTGCTGGGTAATCTTCCATCATTTTATTTATGTATTTCTTGTTTCTTTCTTTCTTTCCTATAATCTGTTGTTTATATATCCTCACTGTCTCGTAGAGCTACTATAGTTGCTCCTCAATCCTCTACATGCATCGCATCCGATCTTGCTCCTCCTCCCTCTCCACCGCCAGCAGACACTCGTGTTCTGAGTCGCTAAGGCTTGTTGTGGGGATCGAAGCACGGTCAACCTCATCATCAAGAAACTTCTGCTAATTCGATATTCGAGGGTATGATCCATTACCTCACCCCTTGCATTGGATATTGGTTATGCATTAGATTTTTTTTCGGTGGCGCGTTCCCGAACATGGAGGCCAAGAGATGTACAAAGAGTGTGTGAAAACAATCAAACGACCTAATGTTTACATTTTTGACTTTCCACTTAGTAACACCTTTAGCTATATGTCTTCATGCTACGAATGATGTACATTTGTACACTTATGTTAATCATAAACCCTTCATGAAGATAGAAATATAATTATATATTGTGCTATATGTAAATATTATGCCATATATTGTACTGCTATCTATATTAAGATTTAGAGAGCACATTGTATCTCTTATGTATCTTTCAAGCTCATGCATGTCGGTTTATACTCACCACTTAGTAACGCCTTTAGAAGTCAGCGATATTGCTATGGATGGCCTAATGCCCGTGCTAATCTAAACCCATTTTGGGGGCGTAAATGACTACTATTGCTAATATATGCTATATATTGCACTACCACCTATATCGAAATACAAACAAAGTACTCATTAAATCATATATACCCCTTCCCCCGCCTCATACTCACCACTAACCACCAAAAACACAACCAACTCATACATAAGGCGCCATATCGTGCATCCATCCACACCGAGACATCATAGGGTAGATAGATATAGAGAGACTCTCACGAGGCGCAACAAGATGCGTTAGGGGGTACATGTGCCCCACACTTGTCACGGTGTCCTATGTCACATCTCACAATTCACGAACATCGTTAACTGTGATAAATTGCAATACTCACTTGCCACTTCGTAATTTCATCATTTGACTGCTATGATGTTGTGAAGTACTAGTTATCTAACACTGGTTGCACTAGAATTAACTTGAACTCATCATAGGACATCAATGTAAAATCTAATAGAAGTGAAGACTACGACCAATAACCCCACCATATACACTGGAGTACAATCAAAGAACTCATGAAACCAAAAATGTTTTTCTAGCTCATATTCGTCGGTTTTTGCTCAAAGCTTAGGAAGATATTTGCTATCTCGCCATGATGCTTAGAATAATCTAATGTTATCATATTATGTTAAATATAAACCAATCTCAAAGACATAAATATAACTATCATGGTATAAGAGATTATGCCATATATTGCACTTCTATTTATGTCGCAATACGCACATGAATTCATTAACCGCAAACATAGCTTTCCAGCTCATGCTCGCCATTTTCAGTCACCACTTAGTAACGCCTTCGGTGGTTCGGTGAATCGCATACATGTCTTTCCAACTCATGCTCATCGATTTTCACTCACAACTCAGTAACACCTTCAATGGTCTGTCGGTATGCTACGAATGACCCGTCGTTTCAACATTTTTACTAACCTAAACTCATTCAAAAGCATAAATGACTATTGCGAATATACGCCATATATTGCAGTACCGTATATAAATCATATATATTAATTGCACTACCAGCTGACACACAGGGCGCCATGCCGTGTAGCCATCCACACCGGCACGTCATAAGGTAGATAGATATAGAGAAACTCTCTCACAAGACACAACAAGATGAGATACAGAGTACGTGGGCCCTATATCCGTCATGGTGGCCTATGCCACATCTCACAAGTCACTGACATCATTAACTGCGATGAATTACAATACTCACTTGACACTTGTGAATTTCATCATTTGACTGTTACTATGTTGTGAAGTAATAATTATCTTACATTAGTTGCACTAGAATTAATTTGAACCCATCCTAGGGCATCAATGTAAAATCTAATAGAAGTGAAGATTACGACCTATAACCCTACCATATACACTGGAGTACAATCAAAGAACTCATAAAACCAAAAATGTATTTCTAGCTCATACTCATCAGATTCCGCTCGAAGCTTAGTAACGTATTTGCTATCTCGTCGTGATGCTTACAACAATCTAACGTTATGCTATTATGTTAAATCTAAACCAATCTTAAAGACATAAATATAACTATTATGGTACAAGCAAAAGATTATGCCAAATATTGCACTTCCATTAATGTCAATACAGACGAGAACTCATTAACCGCAAACATAGCTTTCCAGCTCATGCTCATCGGTGCCAACCACCACTTAGTAATGCCTTTAGTGGCTCGGTGAATCGCATACATTTCTTTCCAGCTGATGCTCGTTGATTTTCACTCATAACTCAGTAACACCTTCAATGGTCCATAGGTATGCTACGAATGATCTGTTGTTTCAACTTTTCTACTAATCTAAACTCATTCGAAAGCATAAATAACTATTGCGAATATACGCCATATATTGCAGTACCGTCTATACACCATATATATTAATTGCACTACCAGCTGACACAGAGGGCGCCACACCGTGCAGTCATCCACACCGAGACGTCAGAAGGTAGATAGATATAGAAAAACTCTCACGAGACGCAACAAGATGCGATAGAGAGTACGTGGGCCCCACACTCGCCATGGTGGTCTATGTCACATCTCACAATTCAGATACATCGTTAACTACGATGAATTACAATACTCACTTGCCACTTGGGAATTTTATCATTTGACTGTTACTACGTTGTGGAGTAATAATTATCTAACACTGGTTGCACTAGAATTAATTTGAACCCATCCTAGGGCATCAATGTAAAATCTAATAGAAATAAATATTACGACCTATAACCCTACCATATACACTACAGTACAATCAAAGAACTCATGAAACCAAAATGTATTCCTAGCTCATACTCGTCGGTTTTCTTCGCTCAGAGCTTAGTAACGTATTTGCTATCTCGTCGTGATGCTTAAAACAATCTAACGTTATATTATGTTAAATCTAAACCAATCTAGAAGACATAAATATAACTATTATAGTACAAGCAAAATATTATGCCAAATATTGCACTTCCATTAATGTCGCGATACAGATAAGAACTCATTAACCGTAAACATAGCTTTCTAGCTCATGCTCGTCGGTGCCAGCCACCACTTATTAACGCCTTCAGCGGCTCGGTGAATCGCATACATTTCTTTCCAGCTCATGCTCGTTGGTTTTCACTCATAACTCGGTAACACCTTCAACGGTCCGTCTATATGCTATGAATGACCTGTCGTTTCAACTTTTCTACTAACCTAAACTCATTCGAAAGCATAAATGACTATTACGAATATACGCCATATATTGCAGTACCGTCTATACACCATATATATTAATCGCACTACCAGCTGGCACAGAGGGCGCCACACCGTGCAGTCATCCACACCGAGACGTCAGAAGGTAGATAGATATAGAGAGACTCTCACGAGGCGCAACAAGATGCGACAGTGAGTATGTGGGCCCCACACTCGTCATGGTGGCCTATGCCACATTTCACAAGTCAGATACTGCGATACAATACTCACTTGCCACTTGGGAATTTTATCATTTGATTGTTACTATTTTGTGAAGTAATAATTATCTAACACTGGTTGCACTAGAATTAATTTGAACCCATCCTAGGGCATCAATGTAAAATCTAATAGAAGTGAAGATTACGACCTATAACCCTACCATATACACTGGAGTACAATTAAAGAACTCATGAAACCAAAAATGTATTTCTAGCTCATACTCGTCGGTTTTCGCTCAAAGCTTAGTAACGTATTTTCTATCTCGTCGTGATGCTTACAACAATCTAACATTATGCTATTATGTTAAATCTAAACTAATCTCAAAGACATAAATATAACTATCATGGTACAAGCAAAAGATTATGCCAAATATTGCACTTTGATTAATGTCACGATACAGATGAAAACACATTAACCACAAACATAGCTTTCCAGCTCATGCTCGCCGGTGCCAGCCACCACCTATTAACGCCTTCAGCGGCTCAGTGAATCGCATACATTTCTTTCCAGCTCATGCTCGTCGGTTTTCACTCATAACTCAGTAACACCTTCAACGGTCCGTCGGTATGCTACGAATGACCTGTCATTTCAACTTTTCTACTAAGCTAAACTCATTCGAAAGCATAAATGACTATTGCGAATATACGCCATATATTGCAGTACCGTCTATACACCATATATATTAATTGCACCACCAGCTGGCACAGAGGGCGCCACACCGTGCAGTCATCCACACCGAGACGTCAGAAGGTAGATAGATATAGAGAAACTCTCACGAGGCGCAACAAGATGCGACGAGGAGTACGTGGGCCCCACACTCGTCATGGTGGCCTATGCCACATCTCACAAGTCAGATACATCGTTAACTGCGATGAATTACAATACTTGCCACTTGTGAATTTCATCATTTGACTGTTACTACGTTGTGGAGTACTAATTATCTAACACTGGTTGCACTAGAATTAATTTGAACCCATCCTAGAGCATCAATGTAAAATCTAATAGAAGTGAAGATTACGCTAACACTACTATATACATTGGAGTGCAATCAAATATCTCATGAAACCAAAAATGTATTTCTAGCTCATACTCGTCGGTTTTCGCTCAAAGCTTAGTAACATATTTTCTATCTCGTCGTGATGCTTACAACAATCTAACATTATGCTATTATGTTAAATCTAAACTAATCTCAAAGACATAAATATAACTATCATGGTACAAGCAAAAGATTATGCCAAATATTGCACTTTGATTAATGTCACGATACAGATGAAAACACATTAACTGCAAACATAGCTTTCCAGCTCATGCTCGTCGGTGCCAGCCACCACCTATTAACGCCTTCAGCGGCTCGGTGAATCGCATACATTTCTTTCCAGCTCATGCTCGTCGGTTTTCACTCATAACTCAGTAACACCTTCAACGGTCCGTCGGTATGCTACGAATGACCTGTCATTTCAACTTTTCTACTAAGCTAAACTCATTCGAAAGCATAAATGACTATTGCGAATATACGCCATATATTGCAGTACCGTCTATACACCATATATATTAATTGCACCACCAGCTGGCATAGAGGGCGCCACACCGTGCAGTCATCCACACCGAGACGTCAGAAGGTAGATAGATATAGAGAAACTATCACGAGGCGCAACAAGATGCGACAAGGAGTACATGGGCCCCACACTCGTCATGGTGGCCTATGCCACATCTCACAAGTCAGATACATCGTTAACTGCGATGAATTACAATACTTGCCACTTGTGAATTTCATCATTTGACTGTTACTACGTTGTGGAGTACTAATTATCTTGCACTGGTTGCACTAGAATTAATTTGAGCCCATCCTAGAGCATCAATGTAAAATCTAATAGAAGTGAAGATTACGACCTATAACACTACCATATACACTGGAGTGCAATCAAATATCTCATGAAACCAAAAATGTATTTCTAGCTCATACTCGTCGGTTTCCGCTCAAAGCTTAGAAAGTATTTGCTATCTCGCCGTGATGCTTAGAACAATCTAATATTATGCTATTATGTTAAATCTATACCAATCTCAAAGACATAAATATAACTTCATGGTACATGCAAAAGATTATGCCATATATTGCACTTCCATTTATGCCACGATACAGACAAGAACTCATTAACCGCAAACATAGCTTTCCAGCTCATGCTCGTCGGTGCCAGTCACCACTTGGTAACGCCTCTAGGAGTTCGTCGCTATGCTATGAATGACCTAATGCTTCCAGGTTTCACTCACCGCTTAGTAACGCCTTCGGCGGCTCGGTGAATTGCATACATGTGTTTCCAGCTCATGCTCGTCGGTTTTCACTCACAACTCAGTAACGCCTTCGACGGCTCGGTGAAACTCATACATGTCTTTCCAGCTCATGCTAGTCGGTTTTCACTCACAACTCAGTAACACCTCCAATGCTCCGTCGATATGCTACAAGTGAACTGAGTTTATTTCAAAAGCATAAATGACTATTACAAATATACGCTATATATTACACTACCATCTATACAACATATATATTATATTATCAGCTGACAGAGAGGGCGGCACACCGTGCAGCCAGCCACACCTGGAAGAGGTGACGGCCTGGAGATAGATAGAGAGAGGGAAACGTTTAGAGGGAACACGCTCACGAGTCGCAGCAAGAGGAGATAGGGGGGGCCACACCTTCCACTGTGGCCTCTGACACAGCTCACGCCTTTGACGAAACGGCAGCCCCGGGAACCCAACCCCACCCCGCAGACAGATTAAAAAATCCCAGCAGCCAAAAAGAAACACCCAGGACGGAGAAAAAAGTCCATACGCAGGACAGGGACGTTGGCGATGGACGGCCCGGATCCTCCCGGGCCCACGCGCCGGTGGCCCCTCCCCCGCAGCGCCTCAGCCCCCGAGGAGGAATAAATAAAGAAGGTCGGAAAAGCGAGAGCACTGCTGCCCTGCCCCGCCCCCCGGTTTGTTTATTTATTTTGCTCACTCCCTGCCCCGGACTAAACACTGGACGGACTGCTGTGCTGCTCCTCCTGCTCGTCGCTCCTTCTCTTCCTGTACCAGCCGAGGCAGCCTCCTCCTCCTCCTCCCCTGCCACTCGTCCCTGGAGCGGAGCGGAGGTCAGTGTGGCGACGCCTGCAGCGGCCGCGAGGTTTGTTCTTCTGCTCTTGTTCTTGCTGCTAGGATCATGCATGCTCTGTGTAGTCGCTCGCGCGCGCGCGTCCCTTTCACGGCGATTCGGTCTGTCTGAGCTCTCGCTTCCGTGGACGGATCGAGGGGACGCCCGGGCGGACGGCGTTTCCTGTCTCCCGGAGCCGCGCGCGGATTCCACCCCTGATTTTTCGAGGTTTTTTTTTTCGGGGAGCAGAGCAGCAGGGTGAGGGTGGTCGCGCTCGCGCGCGGTCACGGGCGTAGTCGACTCGTAGTAGCTTAGCCTTTTTCTCTTCTTGTACCGCTCAGGTGCTCCCTGGATTGTCCGCTGGCCTAATTTTAGTAGCGATTAAGGCCACCGAAATGCCGTGTCCCATGTTCGCATCTCCAATTTCGGAGTAGCGGCCCAGGCCGGCGATGATGCCCCCTGCCCCGCCTGTGCGCCCCCATCATTGCCAAGAATCTCCTGCGCCGGAGTGGTGCTTCTTCTCCGGCCTTGAAATCTATGGGGGTGGTGGCGGCTCTTTTGCGGAGCTGAATGATTACGGTCATCACCATCTGTCTCTTTTTTTTTACCGTGGAAGGAAAATAATATCCTCTCCTCTCGCGCTGTGGCTCCGGCACTAGATTGTCTTTTTCTTTCCCTCTTGAATCTCTTTGGGAGTTCAATAATTGCGAGCTCTGATTCGGGAAGTGCTTGATTTGCGTGTGTGTCTGTGTGTGTGCAGGTAGGGGGAGTGATGGAGGGCGTGGAGGAATCCAACAGGGAGGCGGTGCAGAGCTGCCACAGGGTGCTCAGCCTCCTCTCCAACCCCCGTGGCCAGCTCGTTCCCCACAAGGATCTCCTGGAGGCCACCGGGGAGGCCCTCTCCAAGTTCGGTTCCCTAGCCTCCAAGTTCGCCAATGGCGATGGCCGGCAAGTCGGCCATGCCAGGGTCAGGAAGAGGATCAAGAAGCCCATGCCTATGTTCGACAGCAACCTCTTCCTGGAGAGCCCTGCATTGGCTCCTGCCGCGGCAACCAAAACATCCCGTCCCAGCCCGGACACTAGCCTCCGTCTGTTCCCGAGGTACCAGCAGATGGAGGGCTCCTCTTCCAAGGATCCTGTCAGGATCCCTGCCCAGTTCCCCCAGAGGCTGCTTCTAGAGAACCCGTCCGTCGGTTCCAACGGGCCGGCGCGCGGGCAGCCTGTCCAGCTCATCCAGCCGGTGTCTGTCGCGCCGCCGGCAGGGACGCCGGCAATGCCGGCGGCGCATCTCCATTTCATCCAGCAGCAGCAGAGCTACCAGAGGTTCCAGCTCATGCACCAGATGAAGCTGCAGAGTGAGATGATGAAGAGGGGTGCTGGCCTTGCTGATCAGAGTGGCAACGCTGCTGGTGGAGGCAAGGGTCTCAATCTGAAGTTTGATACTTCTAACTGCACGGGGTCATCCTCCCGTTCATTCCTGACATCTCTGAGCATGGAGGGGAGCATGGCCAGCTTGGATGGCAGCCGCTCTAGCCGGCCCTTCCAGCTCGTTAGCGGTTCGCAGACGTCGAGCACTCCCGAGTTAGGCCTTATGCAGAGGAGGAGGTGCGCTGGTAGGGAGGATGGGAGTGGACGCTGTGCGACTGGGAGCAGGTGTCACTGTGCCAAGAAAAGGTTAGAGTTTCATTGTGATAAATTTTTATACTACTATGTGACTACTGATATTCTGGTGTCTTAGAGTTTTTTTTCATATAAACCACCCTTTGTTTGCAATGGCAGGAAGCTTAGGATAAGGAGGTCTATTAAAGTCCCTGCAATCAGTAATAAGGTCGCCGACATCCCAGCTGATGAATTCTCGTGGCGCAAGTATGGACAGAAGCCAATAAAGGGATCCCCTCATCCTAGGTATAACTAAATACTTGAATCTTTTTCATCACTTTACACTTGTATATGCTTGTTTAGTTATACTATACACAGGATGTTTGTAGTTATCCTTGTTTAGTTTAGGATTTTGTGCCAGGAAACAAGTAGCACTTCGTTATATGCTCATATGCTATTTTTCTTTTGTTCACAGTTAGAGCTTCTCTTCTCTTTTCTTTCTTTGTTAAAATCAACTAAGGAAGTATATGCCCATATCAGAGGAAGTATATGCCCATATCAACTAAGGAAGTATACTTACTGATTTGGGTAACTAAATGAGTTGTAGTCCTTGAATGGGGTGAAAGTTCATGCTAGATTTCATGCCCCAGCTGTTTAGGTAACTGATACCGCTAATAGCAAAGTGAGATTCAGATATCCTTCCAAAAGGATGCTTTTGTTTTCATTCTAAAGTTTTCTAGGCATATATATGCAGTTGAGAGAAACATGTTCTAATTCTGGTAGTTGTGCCTACTGCATTCCAAGAAAGGTTACAGCTGACGACCTCTTCCCAGCACACTTGTTCTTTCTTCAAACAGGCAGCCTAAGAATATCCGTGTGTTCGTCATTGTTTTGCAGGGGTTACTACAAGTGTAGCAGCGTGAGGGGCTGCCCGGCGAGGAAGCATGTCGAGAGGTGCGTCGACGAGCCCGCGATGTTGATCGTTACCTACGAGGGCGATCACAACCACAACCGAGCTGCAGCCCAGCCAGCCTAAACTTTCAGGCTTCCGGTCGCATAGCCCCCGTCTCTAGAAAAAAGAAGATGAAAAGAAAGAAGAAGAGCCTAGTTTGTACATATTCTTCTGACCCTAACTGCTGGGGGAGGAGGGAGAGTCAGCTCTTTCAGGAGAATCCATGGCGAAAGGGACTTATCAAGTAGTTGGTCGATGTAGTTTTATTCTCATCAAACTAATAATTTTGTAGCTTTTGTGTCTGTTCATGTTGGTCCCTAGGACTGTCCTGTGTCGTGCAGTGTAACATTGAGCTGCAGTTATATGTCGGGGGTTGGTGTTACTGTAACTCTGGAAGGGGGGAATTGGAGAAAGCAGGTAGCAGGCAGTGCTTGTTAAAGTTGCAACACCTAGGAACAAAAATGTACTCATCTTCAGTCAATTGGGTTGGTACAATACAGTATTATCGATGGTAATCACCTGGTAGCTTTGACATGTTTTTTATTTGGTTGGTACATGTGGTGTTTCTGTGGTGGCATTCCCGTCCTTCTGTTCTGCAGCTTCTGTCCCAGCTCCGCCTTGTGTTCTGCAGTATTATTACAAGCAAGTTTGTACATTATCTCTGACTGTGCAAATACATGTTCATCTACTATTGCACATGTAGTTCTTAACAAATTGTCTTAAGTAGTAATACATTTATCAGAGGAAATGAGCCAAAAAAATAAAAGAAGCCTGAACCTCTTATGTAGGGAGTGGGGCCCAGCAAGTTACCGTTGGTTTGGGGCACTATTTGCGGCTTTAAGCCTGCTATACATGTGTCTCCGCCCGAAGATATCTCTATATGGACCGCATTTTAGGAAGAATGCTGCCCAATAACAGTTACAATTTTTATTTTCATTATGACTCATAATTTTTTTTTGCAAAAATTTGTTTAGTCAACAAAAATTCGCATTCTATGAAAAACAATTATTCTCGTACCTAAAGATGAATTCTGATGCATCTAACAAATTAACAAAATTAATTAATAAGTAACTAAAAAATTAACAAATAGTCAAAGAATTTGTTTCATGTATCATAAATAATGGTCATGCATATTGAAATAATTTTTCATATGTTTGAACAAAGTTGATGACATAAGCTAGAATATATCGTCAATGAATTTATAAAACTATTTAATTGACATAAAAATAAATAAATAATGAGAAAGACCAATAAAATAGAAAGCACAAAAGCATGGAAATATATAATATACGAAAAATAATGACGCAATAAAAATAAATATAGACAGAATAAAACCAAGAAAAACGGAAAAAAGGAAAAGAAAAGAGAAAATGAAACATAAGCAGAAACAATTGAAACAAAAAGACTAAATGACCAAGCACATACGACAAGCGGTGAGTGTGCATCCCATGGTGCATCCTACGAGAAGCTCCAAATATCCTATGACTTGTGAAGGGTTCCAACATGGGCCACACCCCGCACTGCCCATTTAACATGTATATTTTTTATGAATCTCTGAATTTATTTTAGTCCATTAAAAGTATATCGAGAAAATATCTATGTCACATAACAAAAACGGACACGTTGCATTGTAAGAAACATTCTCATGTCTAAAAATAAATGTTCATGCATCAAAGAAAAATCAAAATAAATGCTCAAGCATAATAAAAAATAATGTTCAAGTATATTAAAATAAATTTTCATATATGTAAAAGAAGTGTCCATGCATGTCAAAATAAATGTTCATGTAACTTCTAAAAATCTTGTAGGAATAAAATATTTAAGAGTATAATGAATAAATTAACAAGAAAAGTAATCAGGAATGAAAATGAAACAAAAAAGAAAAAGAGAGTGAAAGCCAAAGCAATTTTTTTAGAAAAGTAATGAAAAGGGAGAAATAAAATGCAAAGACAAAAGGCTTCTCGACTTATTGGGCCTAGCCTGAGACAATTTGGTAGGTGGCGGTCACACACTTATTTCACGCAATAAAAATCAAAATAGGAATTACCGTGCACTCGTTATTTGTCTTGATAGCTTTGCAACTAGAGGAAAATATGAAACACAATTCGGTTTTAAATTTTACAACATATCGATAATTGGGTCCCTATATATATATACCAAACCTAAGGCCATGGCAACAATTGGGAGATGTAGCATGCTATATTGCTATTGATGAAAAATTGAGATCATAATAGGCAAGAAGTAATAAGCAAGAAATATTGCAACATGTAACACAAAAATGCAACTACACTTGATAACACACACACACACACAATGCAAATCTACCATGTAATAGATGTCACTTGAATAGCCTCATGCGCATGTAACCAACCACACAATGATACCACACAAAATCCCTCTTCATAAGGTGATGTGGTCTATTTGATGCAGACCCTACTCATGTGGCAAGTATTAGTATGAAAATACAATGAAATATTTGCAAAAGTTTACTGAATTACCCTAGGCATGTATGAAATATAGTGCAATACTTTTCAAATTTTGATGACATATACTTCGTATAAAGAGAATCGAGTACTAAAATTGATATACAAATCATGAAACACCGTCGGTACAAATATACCATGTGATGAAAGACTGGCACTCTTCAAAACTTTAGAGCCTGCACATTGTTTTATAGATGTGTGGGACTATGATTAAAGATGACACACACACTAAAATAATTTAATACATGTTTCATCGTGCTTAATAGTTCAAATTTCAACATTTGTTGAAATATATCCATGATTGTCATTGTCCTAAAGAACAAGTTTACTAGGAACCCAAATATAAAAATATATCATAAATTATAGTTTCGCTTTAAAGCATAAAGATGATTTATAATTAGGATCTAACGGAAATTTTTGAATCAACTTGAAGCAATCAAGCACTGTACTATGTATAGTACAACATCCATGTTGAGCTAGAAATGGGTCACCATAACTCCATGTGTAACTCCACTCCACCATACTCCTCATGCGCCCCCCTCATCAACAACGGTATCTTCTGCTTCAATATCTCAAAAACTTATTATCTCTCAACTATTTGACATACATTCTACTGGGAAGAGTTATGTGTAAACTTAATTCTAATGTATTCTACAATGTATCTAAACCGTCCTAAGATCTCTGGCTATGAAGTTCTCTCTGACAATGAGGCATTTAGGGATGGCAATTAGCACCAGAGCACATGGTTTAGTGGTTTCAATCATATTTTGGGTTTTAAATGTAACTAAAATACTATTCCCGTTATTCCATAATTCTTGTGTAAACATACTATTCATGACAATAATTATGGAATGGAGGGATTAGGTGATAATTTCACACTTATTAAATGGGCGATAACGTGAAAAATACACCAATATCTCCCACATTGCAACCATATGTTTAACTATAAGGCTATATGCTCACCTCAAGTTTACATATGAAGGAGACATGCCATAGAGAAAAATAATAAAGAGTGTTTATTATCATATCTTAATAAGTTCATAATAGTTGTGTATCATGCCATAACTATATCAATCAGAAACATTGATACATGTGTGATATATAAACAAACGAGAGACCCTAATAGCCTATATTTAACTAGTTCATTGGGCAGCTGATGATCAAGGTTTCCTGATCATGGTGCATTTATGCCAACTAATAATGGAGTCATATCATTGGTGAATTGTGTGATGGACATTACCTAATATAAGTATTCCAACATGATCAAGTCACATGTTCATCGTTGCAATAGTTAGAAACAAAGTATCCTAATCCTTAGACCATGAGATCATGTTTAATTACTGTCACCTAGGGCGGCTTTCACTTCATCAATCATCATGACCATAATTGGGTGATCATAACAGTGTATGTTGGGTATTCTAGAGGTACATGTTGAGGCGTATGATCAAATCACTGCATCAATCATCATGTATCAAAGGAACAAAGGGAAATGGACTCAATTTTTATGGTTCAAACGACAATAGACATCGTGGAATGCATATGAGATCATTATGGGCATACTGGTCCCGCTATTGATCATTGATTCGAGAGAGGTATCGATCATGTCTGTGATGTTCCCGAATCGTAGGGGTAACACATTTAAGGGTACAATGACATTCATAGATCATTTGGGTGAATGGAATCAATGAAGTAAGAAAGAGACAATACTGGAATCGTTCTGAGTAAGAATGGGAATTGTTCCAAGAGGATCCGAAGTTGTTCGGAGTGGACCAAAAGGTGTCTCGGGTCAAGAGGAAATTAATAATATGTATTTATATATTAATTATTTTAATATTAGATAAATATTTATTATTAAAATTTAGGGGCAACTTCCCCTAATGGGCCAAAACTCTGAAGGGAAAAGGCCCAAGAGGGCAAGCCATCCAAAAAGGGGGGCAGCCGCCGCTACTGGTGGCCATGGGCCGCCATGCGGATGGGGTCCACCCGGCTACCTCACTGCCTCGAGTTGCGTGCGCACTAGGGGCCCACATGGCCGGCCGACCGAGGCCTCCCCTCCTCCCACACGACAGCTCCTCCCCTCCTTTAGTCCCACGCCGGGACTTGGGGAGAGAAAGTGGTCCCCCGTTTTCCCCTATATAAGGAGGGGCATAGTGGTGGGAAATTGGGATATTCTCTAAGGCATTTTCCTTGGAGAATTTCTCTATCTCTTTCTCTCTTGCAACTCCGGCCCCGAGTCAGGGCTATGCGCAAAGAGGGAGTACTTCGCTGCTGCACGACGTGGTGTTGCGGGATTCCAAGCAGAGATCTACTTCCACACTCTCGGCAGGGATCAGAGAGCTGGAGGTCGTCATCATACACCGCACGTGTGTGAAATCATGGAGGTGCTTCCACTAGTGGCACCTGGGTTATCGTGTAAGGACATGGGGTGACTTGCGAGGAGGTTCGTGACCTTGAGGCCAGCTATGGTACCGACTACCTCATCCATGTTCTCCACGGAACGTTAAGATCCTTTTGTCTATAATGGTATGTCACCGAAACCTTCTCCTACATTACTCATAGATAGATCCTGGCTAGGAGTGTTCTACCATAGGAATTTTTTTGTTTTCTTCCTTGGAACCCCTTCAACATAAACACGGTCTAACAAAATCGAGGCACCCGAGATTGTCTTAAGGATATCCGTTTGTGAAGTTCTCCCCATTAATGGCAATGTGGGGTTCATGTTGAGCCACGCAGAGATAAACAAAAACTTTTCTATGCGGTGCTCCCAAGATATAGCTGAGGTGATAGGCTATGAGATTATCACTAGATGTGCATATGCATAACTTGATGTAGCACGTTGAGGTAGTGCCAATCGATCCCATGAACAACTTATATGGATCCCCATGAACTCTTTCATCTCTAGCATCAGATGACAACGCCTCTACTTGTATCCAGACATGCAAGAAGGAGCACCGGATAAAAGATTGTAAGATCCTGTCTAGCCCGATCTGGGAGTGGAGAAAGTGATGGCTATGTCAGAGAACTATCCCTTGTCACTTCACTTATACATACCCCTAGTTAGGCTCAACGCTTGAGGCCCATCTAGGATATACCCTAATGTCTATATGGATTTAATCAACATGGGCCCCTTACCCTTAAGTGTGTGACCCTATAGGTTCACGACACGAAATGAGCTACACCTCCAAGTATCTCGTCATGACTTTTAGTCTAACTCACTCGATAGATGGAAGCGGCCTCTAGCAAGGTGTATCAACTCCCAAGTAGAAAACAACATTCAATGTGACTTTCTTCTAAATCTCTTTGCCTCACGATATACCTTGTTAAGCTATAGCCGAGTAGTTGACATTCCTTTAATAGCTTAACTCTCTTCTCGTTTCGTGATATACGATTCACTGGACTAACAGTTAGTTTGACTCCTGAGTTAACACTTAACTAAGTCACACATGGCCATGCTTCCGAATTATATCACATGAGAGGACCCATAGAATATCTCTCCATTACCGAGGGGCATCCCATCTTAGTTATCCACATAACATAGCTTGATTCACAACCGAACCAGACTCTACCTTTATAAATACCCATGGAACATCGTTTGATAGAATCTAAGTCGGCCGATCCACAACTCAGATCGTGTGATCATCTTAGATCAAAGAATTCCATTGCTTGAGACTGCAAATGACAACATACTCATTGCATCTCAACTATGGGTCAGTCCGACTCACTAAACTCTTTAGACGAACCAGTGTAAGTCGGATTGATATCATCATGCCTATGATAAGCCGTGTTATCAGCTGGCTTGCATATTGTCTAAGTTGTGTGTCCAACACAACCTCAACTATCAAGGGCACTCTAGTATGAACAACGTGAATATATAGTTTCATAACTGAAGAACACCTTAATAGCTTTATGAATACATTGGGAATATCATCATACATGATTGCTTATAGGATATATTTCCAACAATTCAGGGCTAACTTATTAGCACCAACACAAACATGCCTAGGGGCCGCTTGATTAAAATAATTTCATTTGAATTTTGGATTATTATTGGAATCCTCATGAAATTTTCCCATGTTGGCTCTTTGATTGATTGATTCATAAGATTCAATCGTATATGATTTTTCATAAGGATTCCTCTGTACTATAATATAAAGTTTGCATCCACTCAAAACTCTTTGATTGGTTTTCTGGTGACGCAATAAAACAAGCTGAAATCTAGTAGGATTCTAATTGACATGACATTGCAATCCCGTCTTTTTCGTATTCCCA
Source organism: Avena atlantica (assembly GCA_910589765.1). NCBI lineage: Eukaryota > Viridiplantae > Streptophyta > Magnoliopsida > Poales > Poaceae > Avena > Avena atlantica. The sequence continues at coordinate 380,458,860 of OU342736.1, forward strand.
TGTTTTGAGAATCCCGTGTGTCAATAAGGCCTTTTTGGTTTCAAGAAGTCTATCTTGGTTTGTAAATTTATTTTACTACTAGGAGATAGTTTCCACACTTTTTAAATCAGCTGCATTATAACACTAAAAACATGTAATATCTCCCACATTGCAACCATATATTTACCTACAAGGCTATGTGCTCTGCTCACGTTTCAATAAACATGGTCAACAGCACCAGATGGCAGCAACAGCACAAATACACTAGTGATCTCGGTCCATCTAGGTACTCAAAGGATCTCTTTCAAGAAGTGTATCTTGGTTTGTAAATGTGATTCACTAGGAGATGATTATGATACTTTTTAATTGATGTGCATTAACACTAAAAATCTGCCATATCTCTTTTTTCCCACATTGCAACTTCCCTACACTACACGGCTATATATATGTGGTCTCCTCACGTTTCAGTTAACAGGGTCAACATCACCAGGGCACCACACCAGCATATATCTCCGTCCACACACATGCCACCGATCTCGATGACGGTATCGATGGGTGGCAAGCTCCTCGTGGCCACAGCCCTGATCGTTGCCTTGCTGGTGATGTCGCCCGGGGGAGCCGACGCGAGCCCGGAGACGGCGTGCAAGGCGGCGGCCGCGAGGGACAAGCGCGTGGACTACGGCTTCTGCGTGTCGCAGTTGTCGGCCCGGAACGGCAGCGCCGGCGCGGACGCGTGGGGCCTCGCCAAGGCGGCCGCCATGGCCGGGTCCGCCTACGCCGGCGCCACGGAGGACGAGATCGAGGCGATGCTGGGGAACCCGCGCACTGACCCCAAGGCGAACGGCGCGCTGGGGGAGTGCATGATGGTGTACCACCACGCGAGCAACTTGTTCGGGACGGCGGAGGGCGAGATCGACACGCGCGACTACGAAGCGGCGAAGAGGACCGTCGCAGGGGTGGCGTCGGACGTGGCGTACTGCGACGAGTACTTCGCCAACGCCGGGCTGCCGTCGCCGTTCCTCAGGCAGAGCGCGGGGTCCGTGCAGCTGGCCGTCATCTGCGCGGCCATCACCGACCTCGTCGGCCGGTGAAAAGGAACACGCTGGTCGCGGCCGTTGCCTGGAACGAATAAAGTCCATGCATGATCGATTCCGGCCAGAGATTATGTCCCTGCCTCTGCCTGCATGCCCCATCGCGTCGTGAAGATCCTGGAGCGGAATGTATGCTCTTTCTTCGGCGGGTTTCATGGCACTTTCTCTTTCTTGTCTTTGATTTGGGCATTCATTTGTTATTAAAAAGTTAAAATTGCAGAGCACAAAACGTAACGGGACCAGTCCTGATCTGATGACTAACGTTAATTACTGCTGGGCCATCATCAGCAAATCACATAGGCCTAATAACCTAATACGTACTGAAGGTGCTGACCGTCAAGCCCAAAGTTAATAGGAGTCTGCTAAAGATCCACGTTGACAAATTTAAAACCACCACCATTAGCAACTGCTAACAAGCGGCCTCTGTGTCCCCAGACAATCATGTACTGAGTGGCATGTCCCAGAGGCTGGGTAATCATAATCCCCAATCACAGCTTAGGTGTTCATAATAACGTACCAGTATAATGACTTCGTGCCTACAGGTTTACGTGTGACCTGTAGGCCTGATGCTTGCCACAGTTTATGGGTGACTTGCATGAAATGATATGTTTAAGATCTTTTCGATAAATTAAGGAAAGTGCTAGGCGTCCCCTCGAGATCGCCAGCCGTCTGAGCAGGCTGATCAACGGTCCAGATCTCTCCCTCCCGTTTTTCATCCCGCTTTTGCTATATTTGACCGGCTTTGCTAAAAGTTATCCTGCTTTTGTTCGCTCCAAAAAAATAGAACAAAAAATACTGTCTCGCTGGAGACTTCGTCGGAGATCTCGTCGAAGACTCTATAGCAAAAAGTTATGCTAATATAGCAGATCCGACCTCGCCGAAGACCGTGTAGCAAAAACTTTACGCTATTGTAGCAAAACCACAAAACGTATGTACAAAATAAAATATCCTATCGTAGCAAATCCGATCTCGTCAGAGATCTCATAGAAAAAGATATATACTATTACGGGAATTCTACGTTTAGACCGATCGCTAGGAGGCTAAATTCGGCGGGCTCACGTCTGTCATTGGATCACTGGCGAGGAGATGAGATCGGCCACCTAAGTCAACCGGTCCTGGACTCCGCACGTAATGGATCCCAACTAATCCTGATCGAGAGCAAGCGATTCAAAGTACAAAATCTGCGGACAAAGTGAAATAGGCTACACTGGTTGTACTAAAAGACAAAACGAAGTAGAGCCAGCTAAGATTAAATTAAAAATTCAAAATGTTTTGTAGATCAAAACATTCATCCGATTTAGGATCCGTTTTCACCGTTAGGCTAGTCACGACGAGATCTTCGAAATTAGATCCCATATATTCGACGAAATTTTTTTCAGACCAAAAAGTTATCCACTCCTAACATATAAGTTATCCATATAATAGTATAAATGTTATACATCCTATAATACATAAGTTATCCATCATATAAACGTGTTGGGTATAGACGTTCTCGTTGAGCAAGTTTAATTGGAACATGATAGCCTAGTTGTTAGGATGCTGAGACTTTAATCAATGTGTTAGCGTCAACAAGCGATGAAGCATCCTAAAACCCTTCTAGACTTCGTCACCCCTCGATAGCGCCGACGGGCGATAAAGTCGAGCCGGTTAATGGTTGAGTGTCACGTTGTTCACTTCGGCTTACTGTGGTGGATGGTTGAGGCATAAGACCCTATTTATTTATATTGTATGCAAAAGGCTTAAATTTAGTTCCTTTAATGAAATTATGTTTGATGTTTCACGCTGTAGACTTTCGAGATTGAGTAATTCGTACGCTACGAGAGCAGCGACGAGCAACGAGACCGAGTCGTTAGAATAACATTTTATATTCTGTTTATAGGTAAATTTTTATAACGGTGGATAACGTATATGTCATTGGATGGATAACTTACATACTAAAGTCTGGATAACTCTCGTGTTACTGATGGATAACTTATATGTAAATAAAAAAGTTACCTATCCATAACACGCGATTGTGGGTAAATTTTGTAGTAGTGGATAACTTACATGTTTTTGGATGGATAACTTATATACTTAAGCCCAGATAACTCCTGTGTTACGGGTGGATAACTTTTGATTAAAAAAATATCAAAACATACCAACATAGGATCTAGTTTCGAAGATCTCGTCACGACTAGCCTAACGGTGAAAACGGATCTTAATTCGGACAAACTATTTGACCTAAAAAACATTTTGAATTTTTGTTTTTAATTCAGCTGGCTAATCGATTTTTGTCTTGTCCCGCGTTGGCTGGTGTCAGAACGACCGTTCAGTTTTGGAATCAAGCCACGCGACGAAGTGTTCCGTTGCTGTCTGATCTGCCAAGTTTTGTTCATCCTAGAACGGTCGTTCTGTAGCTTTGTCTATTATAGCAAAACAATAAATCCACCGTTGCAAAACATTTGTAGCAAAACCCGACGCTGCACGTAGCACTGCCGGAGGTCTCGTACAACCAGCATCGATCGCACGTAGCAAACTCAAACACCCCTTGTAGCACCTTCGTTCTTTCGTCGTATATAGCAAAAACCAAAGTCGATTGTAGCACCGTCGCCGGCCCATGTAGGGCCAACCTCGCCCTGGATCCTAGCTCCAACCTCGCCATGGATACACAGCCCCAAGCTCCACTCCGCCATAGCACCAATCTCGGGTAGCGCAGTGCACGAGGGCACGCGGGCACGGCGGCGCACAACAGTGTGGTGGTGGACCCTGACGGCGTGGCAGCGGCGGCGCCCCCGGTAGTGCGTTCGCACGGTGAACGCATGGGGTGGGCCTAGCTTGTATCAAGGATATTCAGCTAGTTTTGCCAAAATTTGTAAACTATATGGTAGTGCCTTATATTTTAGTCTGCTCGTATAGAAAATTGATTAAAATTCTATTACAAGTACGGATAGGAATAGTTGGGTAGGTCAAATGCTTATAAAGCCAATTGATCACAAGGTCAAGTTCTACTCCCACACCATTTTTATTGTTTTCTTCTTCAATTTTTTTACTATAAATACTTATTGTGAAATTTCTGAGTTCGCCACTGGATGAACACGGGCGTCAACGTGTGAGCTAGCAACCCAGGGGATCGAATCATTTGATCCCTCAGGGAAACAATATCATTTCCCATAAATTAATGATGCTTTATTACTCATAAGTTAGCATCACACGAATACAATTCATAAGATCTTACATTCAATCTCTGCACAACGCGAGAAAGTGTCAATTTTTATGGCTTAGGAGTTGAAGTGATCTCCTAGTCGAATTGTATCATGTAGTCTTGGCCTCTGCATCAAAATGGTTGGTGTGTACAACATTTTTATCATGTTATTCAACAAAGCCTTGCAAATTGATCAGCCCGAAGCTATATTTTTGGTGACAGCTGTCGGCTACACCTACAATTTTGATGATGGGGATGACCATGATCGGAACACTATGCCTTCAGTTCACGCCTACGTACACTACGAGCACACTCTAGAAGTCACTATTGCCGTCTTTCACAAACCCATCTTCATGACAGAGATCAACGCATTAACCTTACCATGCCTATTGTTCAATGCCACCATAATGCCAAAGAATACCACCCTCCTACGCACGTCCAATAGCACATTGAGACCACCGGAATGTATGGAAGCAGCGTTAACAAAATCACATCGTGACCGAAAAAACGCCAGGACACCGATGACGTCATTGGCGGCCGCCGTGAAGTAAGTTGACGTCGCTAACGACTGCTTGCGGTGTCGTCTACCATGTTGCGTCAATCGTGAAGAAAAAACTTCACAACTGATTGGGCCTAGACTGGGTCGGTCCCGTTGACCGCGACGAAATGAAGGAACATTACATATGACCGTGACAATTTTTTCACACAGAAAAATGCCACGAATCAGGTTATGACGTGAGGTTCACGACCTTTTTTGGTTGCAAAATCCGTCGCGGATGGTCATCTATGATGGTTTGCCCCTGATCCATGATCGTCATGTATCGTTCAGATTCTTCTAGTAAGAATTGAGGACGGTCGAAAAAATCCTTACCTGAGCCGAAGCAGTAGACGACCTTATCACATAGTGGCTAGCTGATGACGAAGATATCGGTGCATAAGATCCACCTGTGTAGGTCGAGGTGGTGGCCGGAGTAGGCTTGCTCGTGCCAACCGGTTCTGATGAGATGACCACCGCTCCAGAAGCCATGAATTCGGACGGGAAAGGGGACAGACATGGAGGCTACCTACAGGCACGGGGTCGAAGCCCGACGAGTAAGACAAGTCCCATCACAACTCGGGTCCAAATCTTGGTGGGGTAGCCATCTCTCGGCTCGACCTCGACGCCCCCACGGTGATGGCCGCTGCCCTAACCGCATCCACGGTCGGCACAGGGACGAAGCTCGTCTAGACCGGGAAAACCCCTGAACTAATCCCCATCGAAGGCATCACAACTTCTGTTGCCCTTGTCGGCTCTGTGCGAGGGCAATCGGAAACTGGTGATGGCCATTGATATGTCGTAAACGTATCTATAATTTTTGATGTTCCATGCTTGTTTAGTATCCACTTTGTTATGTTTTGTCTACACTTTGAGGTATTTTTATATATTTTCTGGAACTAACCTATTAACAAGATGCCACAGTGCCAGTTGGTTGTTTTCTGCTGTTTTTGGTTTTAGAAAGCTAAAAAATGAATATTCTCGGAATTGGACGGGACAAAAGCCAAAGTTCATATTTTTCCCTGAATGATACGGAAAATCAAAGATGAGACGGAGGAGGACACCAGGGTGGACACACCCTAGGTGAGCGGGGGCCCACCCTGGCCGCACCCACAGGGGGTGTGGGCCCCCTGGCCCTCCACCGACCTTGCCTCCTTCACCTCTAAAAGCCTCCCGGGGAGAAAACCCTAGAGAATCGACCAGAAAGCCACGAAAAGTTCCGCGGTTCCGCCGCCACCGAAGGGGAGATTTGTGGGACAGAAAATCTCTATTCCGGCACCCTTTCGGGACGGGGAAGTTCCCCCGGAGCCATCTCCATCGATCTCGACCACCATCTCCATCACTGTTGCCGATTCCCATGACGAGGAGGGAGTAGTTCTTTATCAAGGCTAAGGGCTCTACCGTGTAGGGGTTCGTAGCATGGAAAAAAAATTCTACCGCATGCACACAAACAAGCTAAGATCTATCTACTAGATTGTAGCAACGAGTCGATAGAAGCACTCACCCTCGAAGATTCCAAAGCGGTTAACGAGAGCAGATTCTCGTGGGTGATGTAGTCATACACTTGTCGATCTCAAGATCGCGTAGACGATCCTTATGACGTTGCATTCCGGCAGTGCTTCCGCAGTCGGTCTCACGTTCGGTAATCTATGAAGACCTTCCTCTCCCTTGTTCCAGCAGGCAGTGGAGGTTGTAGTTCTCCCCTCGCGATTCCGGAAGCACGACGGTGTGGTGTCGGAAGTAGAGGGAAGATCCCGCAGGGCTTCGCCTAAGCCGGTGCGAGTTATGGTGGATTAGGGTTTCCTAGTGATCTAGGGTTTAGAATACCGGGAGAAGGAGGTGTCGGCGGCGGCTAGGGCGGCGGCGGAAACTCGTGTGCGGGGAGAGGGGCTAGGGCTTGTGTGCTTTGGGGCAACCCTCCCTTCTATTTATGAGAGGGGGCAGCCTTGGGAGGGGTGGGTTTGAATCCAAACCCAAACCCAAGTTGGATTGAGAGAAGGACTTGTTTCTTCTCCCACTAGGAAACCATTGTTTCAGTTTGACTTTTCAAACTCCCGTTTGACTTTCAATTTAGAGCTTTAATTCTCTCTTACAAATGCACACACCATGTGACCTAGGATATGATCCAATCATTCCACTTACCCATGACACATTCATGGACCATTCTCCTTCCAGACCGGTGAACCTTCTAGACCCTTCTAGAACCTCTCCGATGAAAACATCGGAAACTTTCTCGAACTCCAAAATAGGACTTTCCTTATATGAATCTTAATCTCCAAACCATTCCGGATCTCCTCGTGATATCCCGGATCCCATCCGAGACTCCGAAAAACATTTGTTATCCCTACTAACATTCCATAACTACTAAACAACATCGAATCCTTAAGTGTGTCTCCCTATGGTTCGTGAATTATGCGGACATGACCAAGACACTTCTCCGATCAATAACCAATAGAGGAATCTGGAAATTCATATGGCCCCCACATATTTCTACGATTACTTTGCGATCGAATGAACCACTTACATACGATACCAATTTCCCTTTGTCTCATGATAGTTTACTTATACGAGGTTTTGATCGTCGGTATCTCTGCATAACTAGTTCAACCTCGTTACCGATAAGTACTCTTTTCTCGTTCCCGTGATATGTGATCCCTTGTGAGCCAGTCACATACTTGCAAGCTAATTGGATGACATTCCACCGAGAGGGCCCAAAGTATATCTATCCGCCATATGGATGGACAAATCCCACTCTTGATCCATGTGCCTCAAACCATACTTTTCGAACACTCAATGCCACCTTTATAGCCACCCAGTTACGGTGTGGTGTTTGATGTCATCAAAGCATCCTTCCAGTGATGGTGATTAACATGATCTAATGGTCGAAGGAATTAGGTTACTATATATCAGAAAGCTTATAGCAAACGAACTATTGAAATGACTTGATCTTAATGCTACACTTATCTATAGGAGTATGTCCATCATACCATTCTCCTAATGATATGATCTTGTTATTAATAACATCTCAATGTTCATGATCGAGAAACCACGATCATCTATTAATCAACAAGCTAGTATTATAAAGAGGCTTTACCAGGGACTCTAATTTAGTTTACAAATCACACAAGTATTAATATTTCCGGTTAATACTATTATATCATGAATGTAAAAATTTATCATAAACACAAAGATATAATAATAACCGCTTTTATTATTGCCTCTAGGGCATATCTCCAACAGTCTCCCACTTGCACTAGAGTAAACTAATCTAGATTACATGGTAATATACCGAACACCCATGGCGGTTTGGTGTTGGTCATGTTTTGCCCTCGGGAGAGGTTTAGTCAACGGATCCGCCACATTCAGATCTGTGTGTACTTTGAAAATCTTTATGTCACCATCTTGGACATGCTCTCGAATAGCGTGAAAACGTAGCTTGATGTGCTTCAGCTTCCTGTGTGACCTTGGTTCTTGCGCATTGGCTATGGCGCCCATGTTATCACAGTAGATAGACATTGGGTCCAGCGCACTTGGAACCACACCGAGCTCTGTAATGAACTCCTTCATCCATATCGCCTCTTGTGAAGCCTCTGAAGCAGCTATGTATTCCGATTCAGTTGAAGATCTCGCCACAACGCTTTGCTTTGCACTCCTCCAGCTAACTGCTGCACCATTCAAAGTAAATACGTATCCAGATTGAGATTTAGAATCATCCGGATAGGTGTTCCAACTAGCATCAGTGTAACCATTAATAACGAGTTGTTCATCACCTCCATAAGAAAGAACCATATCCTTAGTTCTTCTCAAGTACTTAAGGATGTTTTTGACCGCTGTCTAATGATCCACTCCTGGATCACTTTGATATCTGCTAGTCAAACTAACAACATATGCATTGTCGGGTCTAGTACATACCATGGCATACATTAGAGATCCTATGGCTGAGGCATAGGGAGTCTTACTCATTCTTTCTCTATCTGCTGCCGTTGCAGGACTTTGAGTTTTACTCAAGGTCATATTGGGCAACATGGGAAAAAACCCTTTCTTGCTATCTTCCATTCCAAACCTCTTTAGAACTTTGTCCAAATATGTACTTTGTGACAATGATATTAGGCGTCTCGATCTATCTCTATAAATCTTTATGCCTAATATGTAAGCTGCTTCGCCAAGATCTTTCATTGAAAAACTATTATTCAAGTAATCCTTGATACTATTAAGAAGGTCTACATCATTCCCAATCAACAATATGTCATCTACATATACTATTAAGAATGCTACAGAGATCCCACTCACTTTCTTCTAAATACAAGCTTCTCCATAAGTTTGTATAAAACCAAAACTTTTGATTATCTTATCAAAACGTTGATTCCAACTTCGGGATGCTTGCTTCAATTCATATATGGACCGTTGAAGTTTGCATACCTTGTTAGCATCTTTAGGATCGACAAAACCTTTGGGTTGCATCATATACAACTCTTCATCAATGTCACCATTGAGGAACGCTGTTTTGACATCCATCTGTCATATCTCATAATCATAATATGCAGCGATTGCTAACATAATCCTCACAGACTTTAGCTTTGCTACTGGTGATAAAGTCTCATCATAGTCAACTCCTTGAATTTGTCGAAACCCTTTTGCGACAAGTCGAGCTTTATAGACAGTAACATTACCATCAACATCTGTTTTCTTCTTGAAAATCCATTTGTTCTCGACAACATTCCGGCCATCCGGTAAGTCCACCAAAGTCCATACTTAGTTTTCGTACATGGATCCAATCTCGGATTTCATGGCTTCTTGCCATTTATTGGAATCTGGGCTCATCATCGCTTCCTCATATGTCGCAGGGTCATCGATGTTGTCCACCAACATGACACTCATAACGGGATCATACCAATCAGGAGTGGTACGATTTCTCGTTGACCTGTGAGGTTCCGTAGTAACTTAAATCGAAGTTTCATGATCAACATCATTAGATTCCTCTCTTATTGGTGCAGGCGCCATAGGAACTACTTCCGGTGCTGCGCTACTCGCGAGTTCGAGAGAAGGTTCAACAACCTCGTCGAGTTCTACTTTCCTTCCAGTCACTTCTTTCGAGAGAAACTCCTTCTCTAGAAAGGATCCATTCTTGGCAACAAAGATCTTGCCCTCGGATCTATGATAGAAGGTATACCCAATAGTTTCCTTCGGGTATCCTATGAAGACGCATTTTTCCACTTTGGGTTCAAGCTTGTCTGGTTGTAACTTCTTTACATAAGCTTCGCAACCCCAAACTTTAAGGAATGACAATTTAGGTTTCTTCCCAAACCACAATCCATATGGTGTCGTTTCAACGGATTTAGATGGTGCCCTATTTAAAGTGAATGCCGATGTTTCTAATGCATAACCCCAAAACAATAGCGGTAAATCTGTAAGTGACATCATAGAACGAACCATAGCTAAGAGAGTTCGATTACGATGTTTGGACACACCATTACGCTGTGGTGTTCCCGACAGTGTCAATTGTGAAAGTATTCCGCATTTCTTCAAATGCTCGCCAAACTCGTAACTTAGATATTCACCTCCGCGATCAGATCGTTGAAATTTAATCTTCTTGTTACATTGATTCTCTACCTCACTTTGAAATTCCTTAAACTTCTCGAAAGTTATAGACTTATGTTTCATGAAATACATATACCCATATCTACTCAAGTCATCCGTGAAGGTAAGAACATAACGATAACCACCGCGCGATGCTACACTCATTGGGCCACACACATCGGTATGTATGATTTCCAATAAGTCCGTATCTCACTCCATCATACCAGAAAATGGAGTCTTAGTCATTTTACCCATCAGACATGCTTCGCATCTTTCAAGTGATTCAAGAATTCCATCGGAATGGAGTTTCTTCATACGCTTCACTCCAATATGACCAAGACGATAGTGCCACATATAGGTCGAGTTATCGCTCAATTTCAAACGTTTAGCTTCAATGTTATTAATGTGTGTATTTCCACAATCGAGATTCAATAAGAATAGACCATCTATCAAAGGTGCATTTGCATAAAACATATTACTCATATAAATCGAACAACCATTATTCTCGGACTTAAACAAGTAACCGTCTCGCAATAAACATGATCCAGATATAATGTTCATGCTCAACGCAGGCACCAAATAACAATCATTTAAGTATAAAACTAATCCCGATGGTAGATGAAGAGGTAGCGTGTCGACCGCGATCACATCAACCTTTGATCCATTTCCAACGTGCATCGTCACCTCGTTCTTCGCTAGCTTCCGGTTATTCTGCAGTACCTGTTTCGAGTTACAAATATGAGCAACCGAACCAGTATCAAATATCAGGCACTACTACGAGTACTAGTGAGATACACATCAATAAAATGTATATCAGATATACCTTTCTTCTTGATGTTGCCATTCTTCAAATCCGCCAAGTACTTTGGGCAATTCCGCTTCCAGTGACCTTCTCCCTTGCAGTAAAAGCACTCAGTATCAGGCTTAGGCCCAGCCTTGGTCTTCTTCGCCGGCGCGGTAACTTTCTTACCGCCTTTCTTGAAGTTTCCCTTTTTCTTAGACTTGCCTTGCTTTTTGATTTTTGTGGTCTTATTGACCAACAACACTTGGTGCTCTTTCTTGATATCCACTTCTGCAGATTTCAACATGGAGAAGAGTTCTAGCAACGACTTGTCCATGTTTTGCATATTGTAGTTCATCACAAAGTTCTTGTAACTTGGTGGTAGTGATTGGAGGACACGGTGAATCCCTAAAGCATTAGGAATCACTATTCCCAAGATTTGAAGCTTGCTTGCGTGCCCAGACATCTTAAGCACGTGCTCACTAATAGAGCTGCCCTCTTCCATCTTGCAGTTAAATAACTTTTCAGAAGCCTCATAACTCTCAACTGCCGCGTGAGACCTCAAATATCATTTTGAGTTCACGGACAATATCATGTGGGTCATGGTTCTCAAACCTTTTCTGAAGCTCCGATTCCAAACCATACAAGATAGCACACTGAACTGTGGAGTAATGATTCCTCCGAGTAAGGAAAACATTCTTTACCTCATCGGTAGCATTAGCTGCAGGCGGGTCACCCAGCGGTGCATCTAGCACATAGGTCAAATTACCAGCATTGAGGGCAATCCTCAAATTGCGGAACCAATCCGCGAAGTTGCTTCCATTGTTTTTCAACTTTTCTTTCTCTAGGAACACATTAAAATTGATGGTAGGGGCTGCCATTGATCTACAACATATTTGCAATAGTTTAGACTAAGTTTATGACAAATTGAGTTCTAATTAATAGTTAAATTAATCTAGGTGAACTCCCACTCATAACAATATCCCTCAAATTGTTTTAGTGATCACACGAACCAAATCCACCACATCAAAACCGATCATCACTAGAGTTGATGTAGCTTCAATGGCGAACAATCAACATGTTCATCATATCTACTATATGACTCATGCTTTACCTTTCGGTGATCCGTGTTCCGAGACCATGTATGTACATGCTAGGCTCGTCAAGATCAAACCTTAGCTTTCGCATGAGCAAATCTGGCTTGCTCATGTTGTATACACTAGCAGAATCTAACACACCCGATCATCACGTGGTGCTTCGAAACAACAAGCTTTAGCAACAGTGCTTACTAAGGATGAACACTTTAAAACTTGAAATTTTGTGCTTGAGGGATCATCTTATAATGCTACCGTCGCAAACTAAGCAATACAAGATGCATAAAGGATTAACATCACATGCAATTCATAATATGTGATATGATATGGCCTTTCTTCTTGTGCTTCCGATCTCCATCTTCAAGCACGAACATGATCTCCATCATCACCGGTATGGCGTCAAGGTCAATGGCGCCGTTTCATGGTTGTCGCCCACCAGCTTCAACTATTACAACTACTTTGAATAGACATGCAGGTCTTAACGGAATTTAAAAGACAACCATATGGCTCCTGCCGGTTGCCAACTTACAATAAGGAATATTGCATACATCATATATAATCACAATCATGGCCATATCACATCACAGCACACCCCTGTAAAACAAAGTTAGACGCCTCTATTTTTCTTTGCATATTTTACGTGGTTTGGGGCTTTTAATAAGTGTTGTTCTAACTTACGAACAAGAACCACAACGTTGATGTTTGAACTATCAAGTGCCCATTGTAAATTGAATCTATACTATAATGGGAGAGACAGACACCCGCAAAGCCACTTATGCAATACAAGTTGCATGTTGAGCGTGGAGCAAGTCTCATGAACGATATCATGTAAGGTTAGCCCGGGCCGCTTCATCCCATCATACCGCAAGATGCAAAGTATACAAAAAGCAATTGATAATAAAAACACCACCGCCCACAATAACCATTGAGTTCTACTCGTGCAACATATCTACATATAGACACGGCTCTGATACCACTGTAGGGGTTCGTAGCATGGAAAACAAAAAAATTCTACCGCATGCACACAAACAAGCCAAGATCTATCTACTAGATTGTAGCAACGAGTCGATAGAAGCACTCACCCTCGAAGATCCCAAAGCGGTTAACGAGAGCAGATTCTCGTGGGTGATGTAGTCGTACACTTGTCGATCTTAAGATCGCGTAGACGATCCTTCCGATGCTGCGTTTCGGCAGCGCTTCCGCAGTCGGTCACACGTTCGGTACTCGATGAAGACCTTCCTCTCCCTTGTTCTAGCAGGCAGCAGAGGTTGTAGTTCTCCCCTCGCGATTCCGGCAACACGACGGCGTGGTGTCGGAAGTAGAGGGAAGATCCCGTAGGGCTTCTCCTAAGCCGGTGCGAGTTATGGTGGATTAGGGTTTCCTGGTGATCTAGGGTTTACAAGACCAGGAGGAGGAGGTGTCGGCGGCGGCTAGGGCGGCAGCAGCGGCTAGGGCGGCGGCGGGGCTGCGGCGGCGGCGGCTCGTGTGCGGGAAGAGGGGCTAGGGCTTGTGTGCTTTGGGGCAGCCCTCCCCTTTATTTATGAGAGGGGGGCATCCTTGGGAGGGGTGGGTTTGAAACCAAACCCAAACCCAAGTTGGATTGAGAGAAGGACTTGTTTCTTCTCCCACTAGGAAACATTGCTCTAGTTTGACTTTTCAAACTCCCGTTTGACTTTCAATTTAGAGCTTTAATTCTCTCTTACAAATTCACACACCATGTGACCTAGGATATGATCCAATCATTCCACTTACCCATGACATATTCATGGACCATTCTCCTTCCGGACTGGTGACCCTTCTAGAACCTCTCCGATGAAAACATCGGAAATTTTCCCGAACTCCGAAATAGGACTTTCCTTATATGAATCTTATTCTACGGACTATTCTGGATCTCCTCGTGATATCCCGGATCCCATCCGAGACTCCGAACAACATTCAGTATCCCTACTAACATTCCATATCTACTAAACAACATCGAATCCTTAAGTGTGTGTCCCTACAGTTCGTGAATTATGCGGACATGACCAAGACACTTCTCCGATCAATAACCAATAGAGGAATCTAGAAATTCATATGGCTCCCACATATTTCTACGATTACTTTGCGATCGAATGAACCACTTACATACGATACCAATTTCCCTTTGTCTCACGATAGTTTACTTATCCGAGGTTTTGATCGTCGGTATCTTTGCATACCTAGTTCAACCTCGTTACCGATAAGTACTCTTTTCTCATTCCCGTGATATGTGATCCCTTGTGATCCAGTCACATGCTTGCAATCTAATTGGATGACATTCCACCGAGAAGGCCCAGAGTATATCTATCCGTCATATGGATGGACAAATCCCACTCTTGATCCATGTGCCTCAACTCATACTTTCTGAACACTCAATACCACCTTTATAGCCACCCAGTTACGATGTGGTGTTTGATGTCATCAAAGCATCCTTCCGGTGATGGTGATTAACATGATCTCATGGTCGAAGGAATTAGGTTACTATGTATCAGAAAGCTTATAGCAAACAAACTATTGAAATGACTTGATCTTAATGCTACGCTTATCTATAGGAGTATGTCCATCATACCATTCTCCTAATGATATGATCTTGTTATTAATAACATCTCAATGTTCATGATCGAGAAACCGCGATCATCTATTAATCAAAAATCTAGTATTATAAAGAGGCTTTACGAGGGACTCTAATTTAGTTTACAAATCACACAAGTATTAATGTTTCCGGTTAATACTATTATATCATGAATGTAAACATTTATCATAAACACAAAGATATAATAATAACCACTTTTATTATTGCCTCTAGGGCATATCTCCAACATACCGGTAGCTATGTGTTCATCTCTCTCTCTCTCTATGCATGATCTTGTTGTGGTCATGAGCTTTGTAATCAAGTAGATCTACCTTGCTACTCAAGTGCTTTAATAGATATCTTCTCTCCCCACGTGTGTGTAAGTGACAGTGTGCATACCGTGGTGGCATTTAGGCTAGAGGTTACATAAATACTCATTGTGCTTTAATAGATCTATGCTTTTCCTCACGTGTGTGAAAGTGACAGCGTGCACGCCGTGTGTGGCACTTAAGCTAGATTATATATATATTTGTTATGAATTATATTTGGAGTTGGATGTCTCTATGAAATTTTAGTATTTGTTGGAACCATCTAGCGCTCAAGGTGACAGTGTGGGGTTATCTAGATTGGGGAAGGCGGACTTTGAGGTGTGCTTTTGTAGGCCTACCGTGGATTAGAGTGTCCAACCGGAGAGTAGTATCATGAAGAGAATATATTTATTGAGAGTGTTCACTGGTGAAAGTATGATCCCTAGGCCTTGTTTCTAAACATTGGAACACAGTTTGCATCTAGATCTGTTACATGTTTGCTTGCTTCCATCTTTATTTCAGTTTGCCTTTAGTCTTACCTCCACGTCAAGCTCCATCAAAGCTATTTTCTGGCACTGTTACCACTTGTATTTCACTATCTCTTCGCCGAACTAGTGCACCTATACACCTGACGAGTGTATTGGGTGTGTTGGGGACACAAGAGACTTCTTGCATCTTGATTGCAGGGTTGCTTGAGAGGGATACCTTTGACCACTTCCTTCCTGAGTTCGATAAACCTTGGGTAATCCACTTAAGGGAAACTTGCTGCTGTTTTACAAACCTCTGCACTTGGAGGCTCAACTACTGTCTACAAGAATAGAAGTGCGTAGACATCAGCCACCTCAAAGAGGCATGAATTGGAAGTTGACTTGGGCGGCTGCACTCCTCAGTCCCCTGCCTCGTAGTCGACAATGACATGGTCAACAACGCTGGTGGTAGATCGTACGCTTGCATGACCTTGCAGTCGGGAATGCTTGCTAGAGGCGACGACGGAAGATGTGAGGAGTCCATCGATTTCTTCGATGGGATGTAGAGAGAGCGAGGCAGAGAGGAGGGCGGTGACAGTAGAGTGAGAGAGTGGGGAGATAGTTATTGACGCGTGTCCCGCCCTTTCCCACACATGCAACGGTATGGCGGTGGCAGCCCATTTTATGCTCGGTTGGGGCTAACTCCATGGAAACAACCGATTTGGCCGTTATCCCTTGACATGCATCTGGGCTGCTTTAGGAATTGTGTTATGCATAAAACGGGGACCTACATGCAACCAAATGGTTTGTTTACGTCGCGCGTGGGCCAAGACGTATCTTTTGGAGACTACCAAACACGTTCTATGCTTCATGCACATCTCAACTTATTCATTTGGTGCGCCCTGGGTCACTTTATAGAAAATACTCACACAAAAAAGTGAATGGACTACTTTTATGTTAATTTTTATATATTGGCGAAATAAGATATTCACCGATTTTTATAAATACCATGAGTTTGAAAAATGTTGGTAAGATAGGGGTCCATTTGGGGACAACGATTCATGATCGGGCGGCATATGTTGCCATAAATGTGTTCAATCTTATCGGAGTCTTAGATCTCCTCAAAGTGTTGTTTGTTTCTACCTCGTGTTGTGGTCAGCCTAGCTTCCATGTAACTCTCCGTTCACTACTTTCTTTGTACAAGCTGTTGTCCTTGTGTTTGTGGGTGTAGAGTTGTGTTTGTCGGATGGTTCATTTTTTGTATCTTCTGACATTGACATCATTAATTTAACGGCAGGCTACGGCCTTTTGTCTAAAAAAACAGCTAATTGCAGTTTTAAGGAAATTTTGAGAGCTCATGCATGTATACTCGATAATTTAGTAAATTAAAATTTACAACTCACACAAAGCACAACATTAAAAAAAACAATTTGTTTAGGCAGGGGACTCGCACCACAAAATGCTAAGTAACTATTTCCTTTTGTCCCGGCAACATCAATGCATCATACAATAGCCTAGAATCATGGTGATGAACAACCACCTGTTTCCTTCTAGAAGCCAGGTTGAGCGCGATAAGCCTTGCCCCCGGTCAAGTTGCACGGGCCCTCCATAGAAAAACCGCCCATTTGTAATGGGAGTAGCAGTGTAGACATGGGAGTTAGTCATGTATATGAGAGTCTTCTCCATGATTGGCGAGGCACGTCCGTTTTGATCGATCAACTGGATGTTGCTCATGGAGGCGGAGGTCATCACTTCATGCGTAGGGCAGTAGCCACTCCCCATGGAAGCCAAATCTGTCACAGGGCTTATAACGTGACCACCAAACTGGACGCCTGCCGCTCGATTGGCCAACCCTTTGTTAAAAAGTGACCTAGGAAAGCGTACAAACAATGTGAGGCTCTCGCCGTTGAGCCCGTAATACACCAGCCAATCTCCCATTTTGCCATCCTGTAATTCATGAAGAAATAAGGTTCATGAAATTAGTTTTAATAATAAATGACAGCTAACACAATTGCAATTCTCTTGACATGCTTTATTGTTGGTGTAAGAGGAATAAAAGTAATTAAAATCCATGTGATGTGCATGCTTTTTAATGAATGCTACTGGTACATGTTAAATTCAAGAAAATACTACGTAGTAGTAAGCCTGCACGTACCAATCATCCATGCCATATTAAATTAGATGTTAGTAGTTAAAAACAGATAAACCTACAGATTCTGCTGGCGAAAGCATAAGAATTGGCATTGAAAACAAACTTTTATAGGACCAGAAAAACAACCATTGACATGTACACTAAGTCACTAACTCTATAAATTAAGAGACTGACTAATTAGGAGACAAGACAATTAAGTAGAATTCAAGAGGCAAACACATCAGCTACTACTCCTCCGTTTGTAAATATAAGATATTTTAGGTTTGTGAAGCAAATGTATCTAGACACATTTTAGTGTGTAGGTTTATTTGCTTTACAAATTAAAACATCTTATATTTCCAAACGGAGGGAGTAGGTTGTAATATGGGAAACCACCATGTACTAAGTAGTAGTATGTTCAACGGAGGTGTACTACGAACGTACGTACCTTGACAATTTTGATGGTGATATTCTGTTTGAGCCCTATGGGCTGGGACTGGGAGAAGGTCCGAATTACGCCTCCTGGAGCTATGGGCGCGCCCTTCTCCGGCTGAAGACCTAGGGCGCAGTGGGCATCAAGGCAACGGGTTTTATGGTACCCATCGCTCTACATATATACATAAGGAAAATGATACGCATCCTCCGAAGGATAAAACGTTTTCATCCCCCGGGTCTTCCGTGTCGTTCGGAGTCACAACTCCCCGTGAGCGCACACCACGTGGTGGGTGGGACCCATCTACCGACAACACATCCCTTCCAGCCACGTTCTTCCCCAACCTTTCTCTTCTCTCCTACCTTTTTCATCTTCCTAGCATTCTAAACCGCATCGGGAGGGAGCTCCATGGCGCTTCTCACCCCAGCCACGCGCAGCCGCCTCACTCTTCTGCCCCGCTCCTCTCCTCTTCCTCTACCGCTGCGTGCCTTATCCTGTCGTTGGGCCGGACTACATGAAGATCTAGAGGGCGAAAGGATCTCCAACGAGGATACGAAGGCACATCGTAGCAAGACCAGCGTAGCAATACTAGTATTTCTGTCATCGGTAACCCAGCGTAGCAAGACTAGTATTTCTGCCTTCGGTAGCAAAGCTTGCTACAAAGGCACGGTGGCCTTGCTACAAGGGGCGGCCGACCTTGCTACCAAGGTGCGGCGGCCATGGCCGGTGCTACAAGGGGGCGGTCGAACCTTGCTACAAGGGACGACGAGGCTTGCTACAAGGGGCAGCCGGCCTTGCTACCAAGGTGCGGCGGCCATGGCCGGTGCTAAAGGGGGCGGTCGATCCTTGCTACAAGGGACGGCGAGGCTTGCTACAAGGGGCGGCCGGCCTTGCTACCAAGGTGCGGCGGCCATGGCCGGTGCTAAAGGGGGGCGGTCGAACCTTGCTACAAGGGACGGCGAGGCTTGCTACAAGGGGCGGCCGACCTTGCTACCAAGGTGCGGCGGCCATGGCCGGTGCTAAAGGGGGGCGGTCGAACCTTGCTACAAGGGACGACGAGGCTTGCTACAAGGGGAGGCAACCATGGCTGGTGCTACAAGGGAGCCGAGGTGGTCAACCTTTTTGCTACAAGGGACAACCGGCTTACTATGAGGGACGGTCGTGCTTGCTACAAAGGGGCGACCAGCCTTTGCTACAACAGGCGGCCGACCGTGCTACCGGTGATGGGTGGCGTTGCTGCGAGCGGCGGGAGGCGTTGCTACAATGGATGGTCGGTGGCGTCTTCTCCGACGACTACATCTTTTTCAGCGAGGTGTGTTTGCTACGAGTGGTGGGCTGCTCTGCTACTAGCGGCGGCATGCTCTGCTACAAGTAGTATCCCGTGATGCCACCACTCGATGACATTGGTGTCTTCTCCGGCGACGGCGCCGCCTACTCCGGCGAGGTGTCTTTTGCTGCGAGTTGTGGGCTGCTCTGCTACCACCGACAGGAGAATCTGCTACAAGGGGTATCCGATGATGCTATCGCTACTATGACTTCGGCGTTTTCTCCGGCGACGGCGCCTTCTCCGACGATAGTTGGATCACAGAGGAGCAATGGGCGGGCGGGCGTCCATGTGCCTGTGCAGCGGAGGGGATTTGTTGAATTTCCTTCCGTGTGGGAGAAAAGAGAAAGGAAAGATACACGTCCTTGTTGACAAAAAAGAGACACGTGGTGGCCTCTCGACCCGGGGGATCGGAGGAATCGATCCCCCGGGGGACGCGTAGCACTGGGGCAGTACTACGCGTCCCCCGGGGGATTTGTGTTTTTTATCCCCTGGGTCCCCAGCCAACCACGTGTCCTCTTTTTAGTTCAAAATCCCGCTTTTGCTACAGACATACTCGTTTTTGCTACAAATAGTCTCGCTTTTGCTACAACGTAGCAAAAAACACGATTCGATTCAGAAAATAAAAAATTAGACTGGACCTCACCGGAGAGTTCGCCGAAGACATTGCCGGCAACCGTATAGCAAAAAAGTTGTGCTAATGTAGCAAACCCGACCTCGCCGGAGATCTCACCGGAGACTTTCGCCGGTAGACTTCCGGACACTGTGTAGCAAAAAATTTATGCTATTGTAGCAAAACCACAAAACTGTGGTAGCAAAAAAAAGTGCTAATGTAGCAAAAAAATAACGCCATCGGTCGCAAGTAGCAACGCCGCCAATCCCATGTAGCAAACATCGACGTCGTAGGTAGCAACAACGGTGTTAGTAGATAGCAGGGGTGACCGTGTAGCAACGCCGCTCATCGTAGGTAACAACACCGCATTCCACAGGTAGCAAAGGCATCTGCTATATGTAGCAAAGTAGCACCTTGCAGTAGCAGCGGCGGGAGGCCCATGACAGCTCGTACGTTGCAGACAGAGGCGCTAGCAATGTCGTGGCAGCATGAGCAGGTGGAGGCTTATTGATGGCGATGGTGACCAGGACCGTAGTGCTGGCTCTAGCGCAAGGAGCCCGATGGCCTGCTGGACTAGGACACCCGCGGGCGGCTCGGGAGCATGTTCCATGGCTAGGCGGAGGAAAAATCAATCGATGCAAGACGACTTTGGGGGCTGGACGGCGGTAGGAGAGAGAGAGGCCTCTCCGGGCGTGCTCAAGGCCGGCGGCAGGGCGAGCCCAAGGCCGTCGTAGGACGAGCTCACGCTATGGAGATGGGAGCATCGGTGACGTGCTAGCGGCGTGGGCGGCTGCTTGGGGTCCACCGCGAGCGTGAGGAGACGGCGACGGGAGCGGGGACTAGCTGGGAGGGGGCAGCAGGGGTAGCGCGAGCTGAACTGCACAGCCATGGCGTGCGTGTGGTGGAGTCCATGACAGGGGATTGAAAATGAATAGAGAAGAGATAAGAAGGAAAGAGGTGAAACGCGTCGCACGGTCGACCCGGGGGACGCGTCGCGTGCGATCCCCCGGGAAAAATGATACGCATCCTCCGGAGGATAAAACGTTTTTCTTCCGTGTCGTTCGGAGTCACAACTCCCCGTGAGCGCACACCACGCGGTGGGTAGGACCCATCTACCGACAACGCATCCCTTCCAGCCACGTTCTTCCCCAACCTTTCTCTTCTCTCCTACCTTTTTCATCTTCCTAGCATTCTAAACCGCATCGGGAGGGAGCTCCATGGCGCTTCTCACCCCAGCCACGCGCAGCCGCCTCACTCTTCTGCCCCGCTCCTCTCCTCTTCCTCTACCGTTGCGTGCCTTATCCTGTCATTGGGCCGGACTACATGAAGATCTAGAGGGAGAAAGGATCTCCAACGAGGATACGAAGGCACATCGTAGCAAGACCAGCATAGCAAGACTAGTATTTCTGTCATCGGTAACCCAGCGTAGCAAGACTAGTATTTCTGCCATCGGTAGCAAAGCTTGCTACAAAGGCACGGTGGCCTTGCTACAAGGGGCGGCCGACCTTGCTACCAAGGTGCGGCGGCCATGGCCGGTGCTACAAGGGGGCGGTCGAACCTTGCTACAAGGGACGACGAGGCTTGCTACAAGGGGCAGCCGGCCTTGCTACCAAGGTGCGGCGGCCATGGCCGGTGCTAAAGGGGGCGGTCGATCCTTGCTACAAGGGACGGCGAGGCTTGCTACAAGGGGCGGCCGGCCTTGCTACCAAGGTGCGGCGGCCATGGCCGGTGCTAAAGGGGGGCGGTCGAACCTTGCTACAAGGGACGGCGAGGCTTGCTACAAGGGGCGGCCGACCTTGCTACCAAGGTGCGGCGGCCATGGCCGGTGCTAAAGGGGGCGGTCGAACCTTGCTACAAGGGACGACGAGGCTTGCTACAAGGGGCGGCAACCATGGCTGGTGCTACAAGGGAGCCGGGGTGGTCAACCTTTTTGCTACAAGGGACAACCGGCTTGCTATGAGGGACGGTCGTGCTTGCTACAAAGGGGCGACCAGCCTTTGCTACAACAGGCGGCCGACCTTGCTACCGGTGATGGGTGGCGTTGCTGCGAGCGGCGGGAGGCATTGCTACAATGGATCGTCGGTGGCGTCTTCTCCGACGACTACATCTTTTTCAGCGAGGTGTGTTTGCTACGAGTGGTGGGCTGCTCTGCTACTAGCGGCGGCATGCTCTGCTACAAGTAGTATCCCGTGATGCTACCACTCGATGACATTGGTGTCTTCTCCGGCGACGGCGCCGCCTACTCCGGCAAGGCGTCTTCTTCGAAGACGGCGCCGCCTACTCCGGCGAGGTGTCTTTTGCTGCGAGTTGTGGGCTGCTCTGCTACCACCGACAGGAGACTCTGCTACAAGGGGTATCCGATGATGCTATCGCTGCTATGACTTCAGCGTTTTCTCCGGCGACGGCGCCTTCTCCGACGATAGTTGGATCACAGAGGAGCAATGGGCGGGCGGGCGGCCATGTGCCTGTGCAGCGGAGGGGATTTGTTGAATTTCCTTCCGTGTGGGAGAAAAGAGAAAGGAAAGATACACGTCCTTGTTGACAAAAAAGAGACACGTGGTGGCCTCTCGACGCGTAGCACTGTCCTATACATAATGAAGATAAAAAAAAGAGTAAGGAAAACATGTTAACGTACTTCTTGAGCCACCACCTGGTCGATCGATCTATGATAAAGCATGCATATGGAGATATATATACATGATGAGAAAGCAAAAGTACCCACCGTCCACATGACTGCTAGATGTGTGTGCGAGTCGTTGTATTTCTTGGGCGCAACCTCCCAGCCGATCTGGATCACGTTGAGGCCGGCGTCCGCGCCGTCGTGTAGCTGAACGAACAACGAAGTGTACTGCTCGGTGCTCAGGCTGAAGCCGTACACGTCCATGGTGGCCATGAAACCATAGTAACTCTGATCCGACGATGTTCTTGTCACGTGCTGCGCAAGCTGATTAAGTACGTGGTCACCGTACCACAAAACGCACAATCAACATGTACTCCATACTACGTAGTATAAAATAGGTACAGTTGTAGTAGTACGTACGTAGCGTGTCGTCTCGGGGGAGACGGATTCATCAGCATGGATCAGTAGTGGTGAAACCTGCTGCTGGCCGACGAGCAATCCTTGAACCTGCAGCAAGCTTGTTTCGCTGCTGGACTTTCACCTGATCAATGTCTCACGGTTATTAATTAGCAAACTATTGTCGAAAACAAGACCAACATTACACAAGACAAGACTGCGACCAGGGCCTGCTCTATATTCTGCGAGGCCCTAGGCGAAGTCGACTGCTTGGCCCCTAAGGCTAATGTATATGTAGGCATATCTAGAATAAAAGTTAATGCATATCTAGGCTAGTGTGTGTGTGTGTGTGTATATATCTAAAATTTGAAAAACCCAAGACATCTATTCTTGGACAGAGGGAGTATAAAAAATAGTATTTGTTGCTAGTTTGATTACCTCAAATAACAAATAATTCTAATGAGTCTAATGATAATAATGCTTCACAAGAAAGCTTCTTCGGACATTTTTAGATGCAAAATCAACGAGTACAATCTCAAGATCAATTTTATCTAAGATATCCTATTCACGGATATCCATCGGTGATCATACGTGGGGCGCTGGGCCTTTTTAAAACAAAATTCTAGCAGCTATAGAGGAGTACGGTATTTTTCTGGGCCCCTTTGCTATGGGCCCCTGGCCGTTGCACCAGGTCGCCGGGTGCCAGAGCCGGCCCTGACTGCGACGAAGACGACAACGACGGTGGCAAGGTGAAGAAAAAAATTACCCATCGCCCCCGGCTTTTGCTTGCCTGCAAAATTTTTTTTGAAACCTGCTTGCGCGCAATTAGTACCGTACCGTGGCGACGAGCTAGGAGGACATATGTGTGCTTATAGAGACCTATATCTTGCTCCAGGCCGGTTTCGTTGTGATAAATTTGGAAAGTTCTGACTAGGATCGATAAATTCCTTTGCTGCAGGTGCCACCCTCTTTTTTTTTTTGTAAGATTAGAGATTGTCCAATAATCACGGCACATATATACCATATATGGAGTACTGTATAATAACTGCCGCCTTAACTTTTGGAATGTACCTATTTTTTGGGAAACCCATACATCGATGCCGCGCGGATTCGAGACTGTTGGGAGACCGGACAGGTAGAGGCCTACTCGGTGTGGTCTCTACCAGGCTAGGCTTGGCTCATGTGGGTATCGTATCCTCTTTAGCCTATAAATAGAGGAACAACCTTTGACGTAAGTGACCGAGAGAGTTATCAATAAAAGTTTCCTGTTTCATCTACTTTGTACTGTGTGTGCCTTCTCCTAGTCTTCTCCTCCGGCGTGGAACAGCCCCGGGACCGGCCAGTCGGCAGGGGGTGTTCCAACACGTTATCAGCACGTGTCTCTCCGTCAAGCCACCGTCGAGCCTGCATCACGCAGTCTTCCGTTGAAGGTAACACAAATCTGACCGCAAAAATGGATTCGTCTCGCAATTTCCTTTCAAGATTTGTGTTCAGATCTTAGATCAGATCCCATCTTAGGTGCGGATTTTTCTTTCCGGGAGTCGAGCTGACCTGCTGTCGCCGACCAATGTCGATCTAATCACTCCCAGATTAGAAATTTGTTGACTGTATCGTCGATGCGTGCACCTGCTGTGCCAATCTGGAATTTTTTTTCTAGTACATCGGACTGATCTTGGCCATTTTTTTTAGTAGATCGGATCGATCTACAGTTTTGTACACTGGTTTTTGCATGTAATTTTTTTTCCTCTATACCGAACGCACGCGCTTAGGCCATGGCGGCTGAGAAGGCCGCGCCGCGCGCACGTCACTGCGGGCCTCGCTGGCCGCGCCGGCCCCACTGGCCGCCGCCACAGGCCGCGCTGCGCCCGCCGCCGCACGTGGCCACCACGCCCGTATGCGCCGCCGGCCGCCGCACTGTCGCCGCCTCCGGCCCGCGCAGGCCGCCGCGCCGCCCCCTCCGGCCGCGTCGCTGCGCGCTGCACCGCGCGCCCTGCTGGCTGCGCCGTGCGCCGGCGCGCACCGCCGCCCCGTGGCCACCCCGCCCGCTGGCGCCGCCGGCAGCCGCGCTGCTGCCGCACAGCCGCACCGGCCGCCGCGCCGCTTCGCGCTACTGCCCGCCGCCGCCTCCGGCCCGCGCCAGCCGCCGCGCGCCAAGGGCCGCCGCCAAGCGCCGCGCGTGCTGCGCCCTGCTGCTGCGCGTGCGCCGCGCCAAGCGCTGCGCGCTCGCCGCCGCGTGCTGGCCGTCGTCGCCGCCGCGTGCACACCGCCGTGAGCCGGACGCCGCGCGCCGAGCCATGCATGCAGCAGAGCTCCAGTTGAGGCAGTTGGCCCGCACGTTCGCGCCTGCCACCTTTGGACCGTTTTTTTATTGGACCGTTTTTTTTATTGGCCCGCAGGATCGACCGCGTCTGCGACCTTCGCCGGCTACGCCCACACGCTAATCGCGCTGCTGGTTCGGCCCGCTGCCGACACCGCCACCCCAGTCGGGAGCTAGCTCTGCTAGCTCCGTTCCCCCGCTTCGCGGGCAGGGATAGTCTGGAGCTGACCGGCCGCACAGAGACAAGGGTGGCTGGTGTATGGGTTCGTAGCATGGAAAACAAAAAATTTCTATCGCATACAAACAAACAAACCAAGATCTATCTACTAGATTGTAGCAACGAGTCGATGGAATAACTTACCCTCGAAGATTCCAAAGTGTTTAACGAGAGCGGATTCTCGTGGGTGATGTAGTCGTACTCTTTCCGATCTCAAGATCGTGTGGACGATCCTTCCGGCGCTGCGTTCCGGCAGCGCTTCCGCAGTCGGTCACACGTTCGGTACTCGACGAAGAACTTCCTCTCCCTTGTTCCAGCAGGCAGCGGAGGTTGTAGCACTCTCCTCGCGATTCCGGCAGCACAACGGCGTGGTACCGGAAGTAGAGGGGAAATCCCGCAGGGCTTCGCCTTAAGCCGGAGCGAGTATGGTGGATTATGAGAGAGGGCTATTAGTGGTCTAGAGATTAGACACACCAATTAGAAGGCTCTAAACCGCAGGCTAAAGCAATTAGAAGCTCTAAGCCAAAACGGCTCTAAACCGGAGATTAGAGGTAGAAACTTGTGTGTCTCAAGGAGGAGGCCCTGCCCCTCCTTTTATAGGTGGAGGGGCTAGGCGCGCCAGGGAGGGAGGGGAGTCCCTCCCCAACTCGGCCTAGGGCTGGCCGCCGGCTTGGAGGAGAGGAACTCCTCCTCCAAGTTGGTTTCAACCTCCTCTTGCTTGTTTCCCACAGTTTCCTGTTTCCCACAGTTTCCTGTTTTCCACAGTTTCCTGTTTTAGCCGTTTGACTTTCAAACTGGCAGTTTGACTTTCAAGTTTTTGGAACAACAAGAACACTTAGTACATGATGCAATCATTCAATGACACATTCATGTACCCTCCCCCCCGGAGTGCCGGACAATCCGGAACCTTCTAGAACATTCCCGATGAAAACACTGGAATCATTCCTGAACTCCGAAACGGGACTTTCCTTATATGAATCTTATTCTCCGGACCATTCCGGATCACCTTGTGATATCCCGGATCCCATCCGAGACTCCGAACAACATTCGGTCTCTTTCTCATAATACCATAACTACTCAAACAACGTCGAATCCTTAAGTGTGTCTCCCTACGGTTCGTGAATTATGCGGACATGATCGAGACACTTCTCCGAACAATAACCAATAGAGGAATCTGGAAATTCATATGGCTCCCACATATTTCTACGATTACTTTGCGATCGAATGAACCATTTACATACGATACCAATTTCCCTTTGTCTCACGATAGTTTACTTATCCGAGGTTATGATCGTCGGTATCTCTGCATACCTAGTTCAACCTCGTTACCGATAAGTACTATTTTCTCGTTCCCGTGATATGTGATCCCTTGTGACCCAGTCACATGCTTGCAAGCTAATTGGATGACATTCCACCGAGAGGGCCCAGAGTATATCTATCTGTCATATGGATGGACAAATCCCACTCTTGATCCATGTGTTTCAACCAATACTTTCCGAACACTCAATGCCACCTTTATAGCCACCCAGTTACGGTGTGGTGTTTGATGTCATCAAAGCATCCATCCGGTAAAGGTGATATGCATGATCTCATGGTCGAAGGAATTAGGTTACTATGTATCAGAAAGCATATAGCAATTGAACTATTGAAATGACTTGATCTTTATGCTACGCTTATCAATAGGAGTATGTCCACCATATCATTCTCCTAACGATATGATCTTGTTGTTGATAACATCTCAATGTTCATGATAGGGAAACCACAATCATTAATCAACCAACAAGCTAGTGAAGTATAGAGGCTATACTAGGGACTTCAAATTAAGTTTACAAATCACACAAGTATTAATGTTTCCTTGTTAATACTATTATAGCATGAATGTAAACATTTATCATAAACACAAAGATATAATAATAACTATATTTATTATTGCATCTAGGGCATATCTCCAACAGTCTCCCACTTGCACTAGAGTCATCTAATCTAGATTACATGGTAATATATCGAACACCCATGGCAGTTTGGTGTTGGTCATGTTTTGCCCTCGGGAGAGGTTTAGTCAACGGATCCGCCACATTCAGATCTGTGTGTACTTTGCAAATCTTTATATCCCCATCCTGGATATGTTCTCGAATAGCGTGAAAACGCAGCTTGATATGCTTCAGCTTCTTGTGTGACCTTGGTTCTTGCGCATTGGCTATGGCGCCCATGTTATCACAGTAGATAGACATTGGGTCCAGCGCACTTGGAACCACACCCAGATCTGTAATGAACTCTTTCATCCATATCGCTTCTTGTGAAGCCTCCGAAGCAACCATGTATTCCGATTCAGTTGAAGATCTCGCCACAACGCTTTGCGTTGCACTCCTCCAGCTAACTGCTGCACCATTCAAAATAAATACGTATCCAGATTGTGATTTAGAATCATCTGGATCGGTGTTCCAACTAGCATCGGTGTAACCATTAACAACGAGCTGTTCATCACCTCCATAAGAAAGAACCATATCCTTAGTTCTTCTCAAGTACTTAAGGATGTTTTTGACCGCTGTCCAATGATCCACTCCTG